>JAGKTI010009821.1:17283-29954 GCA_018397915.1 Birgus latro
TATATATATATACTCTTAATCCTGGATTACAAACTGTATAAGGGTTGTTTAGTTGAAGTAACAAAAGTATAATTGTAGTGTTTAAAGATTTGTTTAATTTGTTTTGTTTTCTTGATCCCTTCTATCCAGAGACATGGTTTATTTTATTTTTGCCACCATAGATGATTATATTCAGTTTGAGAAACTGCTTGAGCCTGATGATTTGATACATCCTTCACTAATGTCACTGTGAGATCTCTTAAACCGAATAAAATTGTTTAGTGGTAGCAAGAACAATTGATAAATGTTTCTGGAGTGATAGGATCAGTTAAATGGGTTGTAATTGGATAATCAGATTGTGCTTTGTAATATTCTGACTGCTTGTTCCCTTCAGGCATACTTTAAACAGTTAGGTCTTGACAAAGCTTCTCCAGGTTACTTTTTTCCCCCTCGCATAACATGCTCTGTCAACAGCCCATCTTTCACTGTTACTAATGTACATCATCCTCATATCTGACTAGCATCATCTCACAGGCAGATTTATTTATTCTAGCAAGTATCCTGTACATCCTTGCTAACATAGTAATGTCATTTCATACCATGTACCAGTATAGTTAAAACAGTGGTCATACATTGCTTGTTCATAATATTAATAGTACTTATTCAGTGGAAAAGAAATTACAAGGTACACATGGGTTTCTTAACAGATGTGGAACACAAAAGTTACATTGTATTTTTCTAACCAGTAAGTGTTGTTCTGGCAGGAAAAAGTGAACTAGAACACCTCGAGTTGGGGGCCATCTGTTCACTTGGTAGATTTTATATTCCCTCTTGTTTGAGACAAGTGTTGTGCAGTAGTACACGTGGTGCTTTTAGTAATTGAAGCGGCAAAATTACTTACCTCCCACCAGGACGAAAGAATGGTCTCATGGCTAGACTGAGGGTAAGAAGTCAGCAGTGAAAAATTGCTGTATATTATTGAATTCTGATACAGTAGTACTTGTACTGTATAATGTGGTAAATGAAAGTACAAAGATTTCCGAGTTCATTTTTTAACTTGAACCATTATAAAAAAAAATCTCATTTGGCATATTTTGTTATTTAGAGCATATCCTTGTGTTGCAAATTTGAAAGTGTCATTATTCATATTTGGTGGTATTTTCAAAATCATATTCCACAATAAAATTTGATTCTGAGAGTTGGATTTTTGAATGAGACAGGTTATATAACTGTACTACTAACTGAAGCCCTTTCACTATAGCATCATCCTGCATTGTCATTTACTGCATTTCTCATTTACTGTATCTCCATTCTGTATTATCCAGATTCTGTGTTTTTTAAAATTAATCCAGCATCAGTCATATGGATAACAACCATAGTAATAGCCTTGTGCCTTCTTCATGGCATTTTTGTAAAGTTAACCTGTTTTTATTCAGCAACCATGGTAATTTTTTTTTTTCTAACCTTCTCAACTTGTCCTTGGAGTTACTTCAGCCACTTCTATTGTGATCATATCAAGTAATATTCTACACTATGGTTGCTAACCATACTTTAATAACTAGTGCCATGTATTTTCAGGGTATGATAAACAAGAAACAAACTATTTCCATTTTTCTGATCATTGTATATATTGATGTACCAGGCTTCCAGTCATAAGGGAGTTGGTCGGTTTCCGATAATGCCTCGTGCATATGCTTGATTAGGAAGCTTTAAAGACTAACTTGAGTCACAGGTGGTGCTACTAATGCATGAAATCTCAACTTAGAATATCCTCTGGTGAACTGAGTAGGCTTTTTGAGTATTTGGTGGCTAGGCATTTGATTCATACTGTGTATCCTGGAGAAGTATTTAAGTTTTCATTTTGACTAGCAATCAGTATTACATCCAGTAGTTACCCATATTCAGAATGTGTGGTAAGGTTTGTCACATTTTTGCAGATTTATTCTAGTTTAAACTTTCTAGGTTGTAAGTTATATCTTTGCCATAGTATAGTAAATAAATGGTTATGAGGCAAGATCAATTTTGTGAGGGTGGGAGCATATAAGTTATAAAGCTGTCAAAGTTGTACTTAGTCAGTGTATGACTTGTGTACCCTTTTGAAACCAGTGTTATTTCCCATACCCCATCAAAACCCCATGACCCCTTCCCCAGTATTATAAATCTTGGTATGTACCTTAAAGGTTAAGGTGTAAAATATCTTCCCATAAATTAATGTCCCAAATTGTTTGTTCTGTATCATAAATGTAATGTATAACAAAATTGCTTTGCATCATTACCATCAACATTGTGAACCTCCCAGCTGACTGTAGAGCAAAGCTGTATCCCATTCTACATTGCATATTTTAGATGCTCCTGTATGTTAATTTTTCTTCAGTAATACTCCAGTGCTTGATTGGTTCAAGAACTTAACAAGTGTACTGTAGCGTAATGAGTCATATTAATATCATTTGAAGGTTTGTTGTTCCAACCATAGCTTTTATCAGATGCCTAAATTTTGTAAAAATTGCAATATTATTTTGCTTAAAATTATTATGTTCACAGGGTCAGTAATAAGTTCAGTGTAGCACCATAGCATCCCCAGATGATCAGGTACTAATGAAATTTATTGATATTTTTGAAAATAAAATTAGTTAATTCTTAGCTGTTAAACCATTGCATGATGGCAGGTGATACCAGAGCTTGAATTTATAGTCTTTAGAAGCTTTGTCATATTGGTTGTAGTAAAATGCATGGGTATGATGCTATGAACTTGCCCTGTTTTGATAAAACTTGGCAATTGTTTGGAGTGAAAGCATTTAACTAAAGTGGCTCAAAGACAACGGAGTTCACTGAACACCTCGTAAAGTTTTGTGAAGGTCACAGAGGATGATGTCTGCCTTATTAGCTGCTTCAAAGCTGCACACTGCCTCTGACACTGATCAGTCTGCTCAAGCTACATGGCTGATATAAATTTATGCTGTTTCATTTTCATGAATGACCAGAACTAATGACAGTAATGAACAACAAACCTTTATGTGACTATATATTGATATATATTAATGTAGAAGATTAGTGTTGTAAATTGGTGTAGATATTTACTCTCTTAATATTTTAAAGGAGAGGAAGGTGATGAGGAAGAGGAAGATGACCCAGATTATGATCCAACGAAAGACAAGTCAGTCAAGGGTCAACAGCCGGCAGATTGCAAGCAGCAGTGACCCTTTGGCTAAACCTAGAATCTTTCTCCATTGACCTTTAGCAGCAGCATCTGGGGCCTTTGTGTAGTTACATACATGGTGGCACTACTACATACTTTCTTGTGGCATACCCTTATGAATGTGTTGTTTCGTTAGGTGTAGGCAAGTAATGTTAACCCTTGAAGGACATGATATTCCAAGGTAGTATGTTTTTATTACCTGCACATTGCTTTATTAGCTTTCTGGCTATATTACCACGAATATTTTTGGTGTAACCAGCTTTTCTTAATGATTCTACCAAATCTCTCTCTTCTTATGAGGGGACAACTTGTTGCCACTTAAAGCAAAAATAATTTTCAAAGCTTAAGGAAACCCGTGTTGTAACTTTGTTTGGTGATTGAATGTTTAAAATATGTTTGTGTTTTCTGGATATTGATGTTATGATCCACAATAGTAAGGATTTTGTACTAATCAGTTAGCTATCATATTTTGATTAGGTGTTTGCGAGATACATAGCTCGGACCTGCTGTGTGCACCATTTTAATGGGCATATTGTTGGCTGATAAAGGCTCATTCATAAGGACACATGGAAAGTTGAGATTGTGATAATACATGTATTGCATATAAAAAGTTTTCCATGCACAGATCTGAAGTCACTTGTATTGCTACATAAAACATGGAGAAATTTTTATTTTTTTAATTTTTTCCATTACTCAGCTTCAAAGTTACAAAAAAACAATGTTGCACGCTAAGTCCAGATCGGTCGTGGAGAATTTCTCATTTGACCTTAAGATTACTATATATATTCTTGTTAATGCTGTTTAGAAAGTTCATAAACGGATTATAATTTTTTCATAGCTGTTTCAAAATAGTTTTAAAATGGAATAATTGTGTAACCAATAAAGCTTCATAAATCATTGTAATAGCTTTGTTACCACTGCTGCTAAAATATATATATATATGCTCCTTTTTCATAGTGCATTTTTTTTTTTAATCCTCTACATAACTAAGTTTAACTACAAGACTGCATATTCTTGATGATATGATCACACTGGATTTGATGAGTGGCCAGTGAATTCTGTCATGAATGTGAAGGTCATCATCGGCCATAGTTAGTCCTTTGCAGGATAACTGTCTCCCATCTTTTTTCCCCTTTGACCTGTTGGATGTTGGCCTCATCCATCCAGGCCCAGCACATTTCCAAATCTTGTCTCTGGGAGGCAAGAAAAGCCAGAAAGTCAGATGACATAAAAGGTAATAAAAGAACTGAAGAAAATCGAGATGTCTATATGAAGTGACATTAGGAATAAAGCCAGAAATAAATACTGATGAACTGTATTTATGGTCTTATTGTTGATCATAGTTTTGCTTAGGAACTTTGTTGTGGTGGGCAAAATAATTTGTATTTGATACAGTACTGTATTATGAACTGGAGCAAATAATATTTTGACCCATTTTCCCATTAGGAAAGGGTGGGAAAATCCAGAAAGAAAAAAAAAGTGGAACTATGTGTTGAGTGGAATGGACCACCTTCCAGACTTTTTATGTACTGGATGATTCCTTATGAAGTTAAATAATGTGTACATATTTTCAGTTTACATTTAGATTAATGTGGTTATTGCATGAATATGGTACACTGAGGTAGTGTTGCAGTCTATTAGGGAGACGATATCTCATCTTGCTAAAATTCACAAAAATGTAGTGTTTGTAGGTGGCAAAGTTGTGTGATGTACATTCTTTTTAAGTAACTTGATTCTGCATAAAAGGCTGCTAAGTGTTCCTGTGCATAGTTGCCAGAATATTTAATGAGGCTGTTTTGGTAAATGGTCTGTTTAATTAGGTTATCTTGCGATATCTACAAATTTCAAGAACAAAATGAAGCTGCTTATTAGAGGGTTCTTGACAAATGATGTGGCTGTACAGGAAGTGAATCTTTAAGTCCAAGAAACAGCAGTTACCTTCAGCGGCAGAAAAACTGCTCAGAGTTTAGAATGAAATTGATTACTAATTGTATGTGGTCTGTTCAGAAAGTACCTGACCTCAGGATCAAAAAATAAATAGTAAACCTTTTGAGCTAGGACACGAATCACCTTCAAAGTAGGCCTCGTTTGACCTGACACATGTAGCCCAGTGTTCTTTCCACTGCCTGAAACATTTTCCAAAGTCGGTTTTTGGTATCTCCTGCAGGTGCTACATTCATCATAATCTCTTCTCTCAGATGAACGTTGCTTAAGACATGTTGGAGTGTGCCAGTTACAATCCAGACTTTCTGAAGACTGTTAGCACCAGAGATGAGACTTTGGTGTATGGGTATGATCCAGAAACCAAAGATCAGTTGTCACAGTGGAAGCATGCAGGGTCGTCTCCGCCAAAAAGCACAAGTCCGCAGCATGGTGAAATGCACTAACATGTTGACGTTATTTTTTCATTACTGTGGTGTTGTGCATCACGAATAAACCAGGTCAGACTGTCAACAAACATTACCTCCTCGACGTTATCCGTGGTATTCACGATGCAGTTCGACGGAAGAGACTAGATTTTTGGAAAGTGACAAGTTGGCCCAGCACAACTTGCAGGTCCAGCAGGCCCCTACTCACCAGACGTGGCTCTGTGACTTGGTTATTCTTCAAACTCAAAACTGCTGAATGGTTCCCGATTTGAGACAAGAAGAGATCATGGTGATTGTGAAGAAGCACTTTCAGGAGATACTGAAAACTGACATTGAAAATGGTTTCAGACAGTGGAAAGAAGGTTGGGATGTGTGTGTCAAGTCAGAAGGGTTCTACTTTGAGGGGGATTGGTGTCGTAGCTCAACAGGTTAGCTATTTATTTTTTTAGAGCCTAAGGTTGGATACTTTCTGAACAGACCATATGTCTGCTGTGACAGTTTTCTGCTGAAGAAGTTTATTAATCTTTAGTAATCAGGTATTTATTCATGTAATTTGCAATGGGTATGACAAAATGGTCTCAAGAAGTATTACTTAATAATCATAAACACCACACTTGTAATAGCAGCTGTTAAGACTAAATGTACACTGAAGAGAATGTACATTGTTCATAATGTAGATACCTGCAGATACTTGGGTCTTGTACATTACAGTGAAGTTCCCAAAATCCAAATTAATGTTCTGAAAGTACCAGTTTTCTGAAAGAACTGATTAAGTTACCAAAGAAAAGTGGATGACTTTATTTTCCTGCCCCTCCAACCCCCCAAGTTGTTTAAATGGTTGCCAGAATATTGGCAATGTTGCAGCACCTTACAGTCACCGTAGAATGGTCAAGCTGTACTCAGTCAAACCACAAGTTTTGATTTCATTTTTTTTTTTTTCCTGTTACTTCCCCAGACAAAAATTCATCTTTCTTTATTGCTGAGTTATTACACCCGAGCCATGAAGGCCATGATTGTAGAATAATGATATAGCACAGGTAGCAATCATACTGAGGGAATGCCAACAGGCAGATGTGTACATACAACTACATGTAGAGGTGTTGGTATGTGGGAGAACTGCTGGGCCTTGATAGCAGGCTGTGAAGCCTATGCCCAGAGTCGTACACATGAAAAAAAAGTAATGCTGGACAATTACTGTACAGTTGTCTGAAAGAGCAATGTAGATGGGTTCAGTGTGTTATGAGCTATGAAAACTGTATATTAAAGTGATGGGTGTTCAGAGAGAATGAAACTGTGCTCGGTTGGTGAATGGGAAGATGTGAATTGGTGTACTTGTGTAGATGCAGTAGTAGAAAAGGATACATGCAATGGAAGTGGAAAGTAGAGTGGCACAGGTAAGGGAGATGGCTGGTGCTTATGTTACTAAAAAGGTGAGTGTGTATGCAAGTTGCGAGAGGATTGTTTGAAGGTGTTAGTGACCACGTTACATATGGGAGGAAAGGTGGCATGGCATGAAAGTACAAAATTGATGGAAAGAGCAGTGGAAGTGGGTTTATTGAGGAATGTATATGGTATGTAGTACTGATATGACCAGACAATGTATTCTGTGAAAGATTCAGCTGTAAGCTTAGATGGTATGGTCATATGAGGAGAATGGATGTAGGAAATTGTGATGCTTGTTTGGTTGCAGGATCATCTGGATGTGAACTGTAGACTAGTTTGCTCTGCTGCAGTTGACCATCCTCCGTGCAGGGGATAGGGAACAATATTTCTGTAACCATGAAGCATAGCCATCCCATTATATCAGTGCCACCTTGTGAAGGGAACCATCTCCAGCACCAGATATGGTGGTGAAGTGGGTCTATGTATGTAAAGACTGAAGGTGGGAGGAAGTATGATTGGCTAAAAAGGTGAATGGACATGGTGTGTGTGTGTGTGTGTGTGTGTGAAAATGCGAGGGATGGTACAGTAGTTGATGAGGGTAAAGAATTTATATGGAGTTGGTCACCCTTTTTGAACTTAGTAGTCAGTGAAATGGAACTGGCAAGTGTAAGAGAAGTACATCTTTAAAGAAAAACATATATTGCAGATGGTTAAGTTTGTGAGGTTGAGCAAAGATTCCAGGACTTCAGTGATGTGTAAGACATTGTTTGGGCCATTTCACTGGGCATACTACTGGTAGTACTCCCACTTCTCAAACTCTGTTTGCTCGTCTGAAGCCCATCTCACCCCATCAGCAGGTGGAAAAAAAATAAAAGTCTTGCCAACTCAGTTGTTAGTAAACGAGATAATAGGGCAGCTTGTGCAGTGTGTCGGGGAGAACTAGAGATTGTCAGACGTGAAAGGATTGATCTTACTGGTGAGTCTCAAGAGTGTATGGAAGAGTTTTGTTATTTGGGGAACGTATTCTATGCTGGAGGTGGGGCTGGAGCTAGCTCTGTGGCTAGGGTAAGGAGTGGTTGGAGGAAGTTCAGGGAGCTGTTACCTCTCCTGACATTGAGAGGACTATCCTTCCGTGCTAGAGTTTTTATATGTGGCATGTGTAAGGAGTGTAATGCTGTATGGTAGTGAGACCTGGAGAGTAAAAAGAAACAGGAAATTCTCTGGGTGAAATGTACAGAAATGACAATGATTAGATGATGTGGTGTGTCCTTTAATGCGAGATCAGGAGGAGGGGGGGGGGGGGACTAGGTTTTCGGTTGAAGAGTTGAGAGGAAGGATACTAGGCCGTACTAGCGCTGTGATGAGGAGGGGAAAATTGATTTGGTTTGGGCATGTGAAGAGGATGGAGGCTGACAGTTGGGTGCAGAAAGTGGGAAGTGTGAACGTCGGAGTTAGGGTTCCGAGATAGGCCTGGGACGAGGTCACAGAGTGTGGTCTCAGGGATAAAGGGCTGAATAGGGAGGCTCCCAGAGATCGAGTAGCATAAACTGCCATTAGGTGACCGAGGCCCATGCATGTAAGTGTGCTAGAGCCTTTATAACCGATACGAGAGAAATGATAAAAGTTCACCTAACAATGCAAATATTGTTCTGGAGCAATATTTCTATTCAATGGGGCTCACATTAGTGTTGATAGTACAGTGTTCATTCTAACCTGATGAAGAAGGATTAGAAACAATTCCTGTCCATGACACGGAGGCTTTTTTAGGTAGTTAGCTAATCAGTTTTTGCAAAGGCCCGATCTTCCCCTAGCATATGATAGGCAACAATCTAAGTCCCTGGTTGTAATGCTGTGTGAACAGGGACATGGGGGAACTTTGTCCAAGAAACTAAAATTCAGTACATCCAGCGTTGATTAAATTTTTGATCACTCAAAATACCCATTACTACCATATTCCTAGCAACGAAAGTCCTAATTAAAGCTAAAGACTTTATTTATAGTCACTGTAGCTGGGCTGGTAAGGTTGGAGATTTTTTGTTTGTTTGTTCCACAGCTTGGAAGAGAACATGCATAGCACCAATACTGGCCACCCAGAACACTATGGAAGGCATAGAGAACTAAGAGAAGTTGCTTGTAGAGCTCATCTTGAACTGATGAACATTCTAGTATCCAGCATGTGATACCTACCTGAATTTGTGGATTGAGGCCACAGCACATTGGGAAGAAAGTCTAATGAAGTAATGATGTGCTTGTCTTTAGTCTATTATTTTCGATTCCTGAGCCAGCCAAGGGAGTCTGGAACCTTTGTCACAGTTCCCTTTACCCAAATCTTTGTCCAACTGAAAAAGGGACGGAGGAGGAATTTGACCCTTACTGCATTGTGACGCAAAGGTGAAGTTCTTTTGTACTCCGTTGCTTACGACGGTCCCCAGGGATCAACTCCATGTGCTTGTTTGTCGTGGGTGTGTGTTTCTTCCTTAATTGTTCTTAGCTAATTGTATCTTTGCAGGAATGAGTCAAGTTCGTACTGTCCCGTGTATTAAACCATTTTCATCATACATATCCTTAAATTTGTGTGTGTGTGTGTGTGTGTGTGTGTGTGTGTGTGAGAGAGAGAGAGAGAGAGAGAGAGAGAGAGAGAGAGAGAGAGATTGGGGTAGGGGGGTCGTGATGGTGGAAATGGCTGTATATGTGAGTATGTGAGCTACTGCAGCAACAGCTGATTGTTTTGTGTGAAGCGTACAAATAATGGCTTGTCGAGAGACGGCTGTGTATCTGGGGGAATGCTTGGGTGCTTTTCATGTCAAGTTCTAATTATGATCCAGAAGTAGCTAGAGGACTGTACCAGAAAAAAGGAAAGAGCTTTACCGTAATGCCATAGAATAATGGTTTGATTTTAAGGAACAGTTTGTGTAATTATCAGTTATTTAAAACAATAATTAATATTTCCAGATCGCCGCTTATTTTATCACCATGCAGTCTCGACTGTTGCGTCAGCTCTAGACAAAGTCTAGCTAGCAGTCTCGGTGCTGGAGAGAGATGCCTTCACATGGTAGCATTGATTTAACTGGGTGGCTCCACTACCCGGTTAACCAAGTGTCCCTCATTTCTCTCGTTATCCCCCGAAACCAGGTTGCGGCCCACTGGGTTCACTGAACATCCAGCTGAGCCTGGGGCAACAGCAATCGGTAAACAGTCTTTTCGCTGCCACCCATCATACTATCCTGTTATATTGCACATATATGCGAGTATACCCTCTTCCTATAGACTACTCGTGTTATACGAATATCTTGGCATATCCTCCTGCAGCTGTCGCCGCATGATATATGTGGAAAGGAATTTCTCTGGGCAGCATCGAGCAACCCGCCCCTTCTGGATCACCTTCGACTTGCCGCCCTTGCAGTATGAGCAACAAGTCCTACCCTCTGAACTGGCATGCCCATTGCTTTCCACTTGTGGTAGCACTTCAGCACATTCTCTTTTGCCTTGGTTGCTCTCAGCCGCATATTTGCCAAATTGCCTCCGACCTCGAGGTCATATCAAGGCAGGGGACCCTCGAATGTTCGTTACAGCATCTTTGGAAGCTTTTCAGCTTATATTAATTTCCCTGAAGGAGTGTTGGTATTTTATACCAAATTAATCTGTAAACATACGTTATTCAGCACAAACTGTGTTTTCTTTTCCCTGAGAGCCTTTTGCAAAGATTGACCGGTGTTTGTTCGCAGCGTATTTCATCTGGTCTAGAGGTCAGAAATAATAATAATAATAATAACAATAATAATAATAATATGTGCATCACGATCCCTGTGCCCTTTTGGATCAAAAGCACATTGATCAGTTAGAACTGCAATTGAGTGGATCATATAATTTAGCACGCACGACAGTGAAACTGTTGAAATATGGGATAGAGGATCTACATTCGTGTAATAATATTTCATGCTTTATCATTTATTTTGTTGGTAAAAAAAATGACCAGACTTTCGTAATCGGCATTCAGTTTCTACGATTCGCACTTCTTCATAAATAGATGTATTCGTGTAATAAAGAAGTGACCAGTATCGTGACAAGCAAGTTTTAGTTGTGCCGCAGGCAAAGGGCGGTGCAGCCAGATGAAAGTTAGGTGAGGCGGCGGCAGAGGGCGGGTGCATCGCCATGGCACTTGCGCGCGGACGCCGAGTGCCGTCTGCTGCTCAGTAGATTGTAAACAAAGGCAATGGCAGGTGGTGCTCGTCATGCGCTCGCTCGCGGAGTGTCACTTTGTGCGCGGATAAAGGATTAATACCACTACTTCGGCACACAATGTCACTCAGGGTGAGTTGGATCATGTGTAAATCTTATTTAGTATTACTACTATTGATTTCTTGTTACGTTAAGCCCTCCTTTCAATAAAACCGCACTGCTGCGGTGAGCATTTCAGCGGGTACATGGCAGGTATGTTCATTATTCATTGTTATATTTTAAACGCTGGTAAAAATTTCAAGGGCTGATTAAAACTACACTTATAATTAGTAGCACTAGAATACTATGATATGTGAAGATGTGATCTGGTACCTAACTGGCGAAATATTTCTCAGGCCAGATGATAATTATGTCCTATGAAGAAAATACAGCGAAGATTATACTTATATTTCGCAAAAAAAAAAAAAAAAAAATGTGAACTTGGTAAGAATATGAACATGAGATTCTAAGAGTCTGAATGCCAACTGAATTCGCGATCGGCTGTGGGACTTGGAAATGATGCAGTTTTTAAAATCGTCATGAAAGCCCAAGGAGGGGGTTAGATCTGATTAGCAACGTAAATAATTATATTGGAATGAGAAAACATCACTTTCTGGCAGACGCATATTTTTATTACTATTGTAATTTTAGTACGGTACACAGGTAACGGCTTGTTGATTTTAACTACAAAACGTACATAGAACAAACTGATTTTGCCTATTTGGAGGTCTTGACGGGCGCGGCAGCTTGTTTCGTCCATCTCGCCAACCGAACTTAACTAGGAGGCGACATCCTATGATTTTAACCATCTAGGATTGCTGCTAAACCTAACCTTTCCAGTGAAATACCCATTTGATTAGGAAATTTAGAAGATTTGCTCCAGTGTTGTAAATTGTTATTATTCTTATTATTACTATTAGTATTGTTATTATTTTAACGCATGGATGGATAAACAGCGATAATAAATGCTGGTACCGGTACTGATAATAATGTTTCCTGTGCCGAGATAAATATTGTAGTAGAATTTTCCATTGTTTTCAGTCGTTGAACATAACAAAATAATAATAAATTAAAATACCGGCTGGATTTTCATGTTACAGGGAAAGATAATTATGAGGTATAGCTGCTCCGTTATGGACATCATACAAACCAGACCTAACCTAAACGTGAAAGCCCTCTCCCCCCCCTCTCTCTCTCTCTCTCTCTCTCTCTCTCTCTCTCTCTCTCTCTCTCTCTCTCTCTCTCTCTCTCTCTCTCTCATGCAAGGTCAGGGCCGAAGGATGCCAAGGTTAAGACGACCGAAGTATATGGCTTTCACGATTAAGTTATGTCTTTTATCAGGTTCGGTTTGTGTAATAGCCATAAATAAGGATACAAAACTTAGTTTTGAAAACTATCAAATCCAAAATTAAATACATAAAACCTAGCCATTAAAGTCCCATCTATACATAGTCGTTTGGAAAAAAAAAATCTTCTACTTCCTCCTCCTCCTCCTCCTAATCATCATCATCATCATCATCATAATC
>JAGKTI010009822.1:0-11230 GCA_018397915.1 Birgus latro
ATATGTCATACCTTTTCCTCGCATGGTTAGTCAGTCAACCAATCCACTATATAGGCTGCTGTATAGGCAATGAGGTCTGTCCAAAGAGAAACTTTAAATTTCCCACCAGCCAGCCAGCATGGCATGATCACAACAGGAGCATTGTGTAGCGGCGACTTTGAGCTTTAGTCTAACACTAACTGTATCACGTCATGCCACTTAGTCATCGGGGTACACATGCTTGAGTGAATGTATTTATTGCATTTTGTGATTTGTTGGGGGTTGAACAAAGGAGGATACAGTATTGAAGAGCAACATATTTGCTTGAAATATGTTTCTAATTGGGAAAGATTTTAACAGATGATGAAACGTTGGTGTATAGCTATGGTGTTGAAACAAACAGGCGGTCATTGCAGTGGGTTGGAACATCATTGCCGTGACCAAAAAAAGCACATCAGAGTCGCTCAAATGTGAAAATTAAATTGATTGTCTTTTTTTATTGGAACGGTGTTGTTCATCGTGAGTTTGCCCCAAGCAGCCAATAAAGAGCTTTACTTGGATATCCTGGAGCATTTGAGGGGGGTAGTGTGAGGAGGCCTGAGGTGTGTACAAACAGAACCTGGATGCTGCACCCTGACAATGCACCTCCTCACACGTCGCTCCTTATCTGAGACTTTTGGCAGGCACAATATGACTGTTGTCCCCCAGCACCCCTACTCTCTGGTTCTGGCCCTTTCAGACTTTTTTTTTTTTTTTTTCATTCCCAAAGTTGAAATCCCCCCTGAAAGTTGCCAATTTTAGACAGTAGAAGAGATAGAAGAAAATTTGCCAAGTGCACTAAACACATTCACTCAAACGTGTGTACCTCGATGCTTAAGTGACGTGGCGTGATGTGGCTAGCATTAGACTAAAGCTCAAAGTCACACTACACAGCACTCTCATCACAATCACATAGTGCTGGCTAGTTGGGGCACTTTTTGAAAAGTTTGGTTTCATTTGGGACAGACCTCATGTAGTATACTAAATTCTTGATCATAGAATTGTATACATTTTATGCTTTTTGCAGCTACATAATTTTTTAAGTTAAACCTGTACATTCAGAAATGACATTGATTGGATGGATGTGCAGGGCCTGGAGGAGCTAGGATTATGATGATTGAAGAGCTGAGAGAAAGGATGGGACTGGGATGAATTGGTGTTGTAATGAGGAGGGGTAGATTGAGATGGTTTGGCTATGTTGAGTGGATGGAGGATGACAGTTGGGTGTGGAAGGTGAGATGTGTGAATGTCACTAGTAGGGTTGCAAGAGGCAGACCGAAAAAAACCTGGGACGAGGGATTAGGGACAGAATATGGAGGTCATCATTGATCAGGCAGCGTGGAGAGTCGCCATAAGGTAACCAGGCCCAACGCATGCAAGCATGTCGGGGAATTTATGAATGGTACGATAATTAATCTTTCTTGTTGGAACACATTGTTAACCTTCACTGATATTACAGTATTTTGGGATTACACCCAAGTATTGGAGACAGAAATTAATATGTTCACCACTTAGTTTATGCATTTTAAGCAATTTCTCTATTCATATCAAGAGCAAATGCATTTATTAGTACAGTACTGTATATTACATTATGTTTGGTTGTTGGGTTGGGTTGGGTTAATCAGTGTTGATGTAGGAACAGTAAAAGATAATGATAGGACTTAAGATTCTCCCCCACCTCCTTATTTTGCTAAATATAAAAAAAAAGCATTTGTGATGGATGCACATAGAAGAGAAAATGCTTAGAATTGCTAAAGTTCCATAATGAGCATATTAATTTCAGTGGCCATTGGTTGGATGTACTGTGATTCTGAAAATATACCATTTCACCAAGTCATTGTCACTTAACATGGTACCATAGTTGTTAGGTTCACATTTTCCTCAGTGTACTCGTTTGCCAAATCTTGGGATTAAATATGTTTCATATTACCACGCATCTCTCCAAATCATCAGTACTGTACTGTACTTGCATTTTTTTTTTTTCAGTGCCATTTGCTTAGGACTAACAGCAGTGGCTTCAAATAACTATCATATATCCGTATATAACTTTATAGCAAGATTTAATTAAGTACTGTTTAATAATGTGACAGCAATATAGCAAGTTACATTTATCAATACTGTACAAGTTAGCAAGATAGCAGATGGAAGGATGCATGAACTTTTCCAAAATCAGTAGAAAACAGTAATTGTAATGTGAGTTGGTGTTGTCATGTATTTGAGTAACTCCTTTTTTTTGGTGGCATCAAGATTGAAGTACTTTATAGGCATGTAATGAATTGACAGTTGGTGTTATAACGGGTCCCATCAGGAAATGTGCTGAGTAAAAGTGTTTTGTTTATTTGATAAATGGGCTTTTTTTTTTTTTTTTTCCCTCTGGCAGTATTTGCTTCATTCGTGGCCAAGACGCAGCAGCCTACAGAGAGGCATCCCTTCTACAGTACCGTGAAGGACAGCAGCAGCAGCAACAACAACCGCAACAACATCAACTACTACAACAACAACAGAGCCAGCCATCTCAGCCACAGACCAGTCCAAGGTCAGCATTCCATATTGCATTTGTTTGTGTGGCTGAGTTTATAGCACCAGTACTCGTGTTCATACCACATCATCACACCTGGCCACATTTGAAAAGCAAATGGAAATTATTTCATGAATGGATGTAAGTGAACCTAACTGGTAACTGGAGAGAAATGCCTTCATGTGGTGGCACAGATATAACTTGGTGGTTTCACTGGCCAAATAAGCAAGTGTCTCTCACTTCCCTCCCTATCCCCCAAAAGAAGGATGTTGGATTGCAGGAGGAGGGGAACTTCAGCCTGTAGTCCACTGGGTTCAGTTTCATCTAAAGCTGGGGCTACAACTGTTACTTCTGAATGTAAATGATTTTATGAACTGATTTTAAGGAACCATGATTGACCTGAAATTTAGGATCTAATTGACCTAGCTGAGAGTGAAAGGATGTTAAGGACCTTACTGTATCTAAATTATCTGATTGTGCCTAATTAGACTTGATTGAACCAGTAGTAACTGAGCCTGAATTGCCCTGAACTGACCAGAAATGATCTGTATGATTGATTATGTAGTGGCCCTAATTGGACCTAAAGTGACATTGATAAAGCTGAATGAACCTACATTGTCTTGAATGAACCTGAACTGGTCTGTCTGAGTTGCATTCAGATACTGTAGATACATCAGTTAAATGTAATATAGACGATTCTGCCCTTATGCTACTGGCTGCAATACTGTAAGACTGTTTCAGCCAACTTAATGTAACATTAATTTGTCCTGTGTTATAATGCGCAGCTTGCCCCTTGCACCACACTTCTCATATTAGCCTGAGCCATTCTCTGCATTATTACTCCAGATGTTCACATTGTGTTATCTATACTTGTTTATGTTTGAATGTTGATAATTCATATCTGTGTATTTCTCCTTCCATTATGTCATGCATACCTGTGAGTCAGCATTACAACACACAGGGTTTTGGCATTTAATTATTTTACATATCTCTCACATTTTGCTTATCAAACCTTCAGTATGTTAGATAGCTTTTATCACACACGATAGACGTACAGTAATTTTGGACACTTGTTTATTGACAGTCTAAAATAATTACAGAATACTTGGATTAACTTATTATTAGCTCTGCTAATTTGTTTTTTTGAAACTTCATTAACATGTAAACACTTTACTTCTTTCATTATTTAGTGTATTTTTATGTCTAGCATTAATTTAATGTGCTTTTGTTCTAGTGTCTTACAATCACACAGAGAGAAAGACCTATTTTCCCCATATCAGACTACAACATTCTGATATATTCAGAAACACTGGAAATTTGTACAACTGAGACGTATGTTTTCATCACACTGAGCCTTTTCCCAGTTAATCCAGTGCATTGAGATTTTACTGTATTGTGCCTCAAAGTAAGTCACATTGTGTAACAAACAGCCCTTCTTTAGTTCCTTGCCACGTATGGTAAATTATACTTAATGTCTTTCCTAATGTATGTAGCCTACTGTATCATATTGACATCAGAATATGTGCATTGCAAACATAAGCAATTTTGTATAGTATTCTTCATAGTTTTCCTTCAGGAGCATATTTTGGATTATGATGTGCTTAAACTTATCATTTAATTACTGTATGGTGTTATGTATTCATTATCACAGCAGTTTTTTATTTTTCATATATAGCTGTGTATGCTTATGAGTCTTGTTTTATCAGCTGCAAGTAACTATACTGTAAATACTTGTTTTTTATTGGCATTTCATGAATGCTCATCCTCTTAGTATTGTCTGTCTTACTGCCTCACCCATTGTCTTGCTCCATTGCTGGTTTCAGGATCTTCCCCAAGTACTACAGGTAAGTGCTAGGTCCAGTTGCTTCCCTCCCAGTTTGATGTTTAATGAGCACAGGTTCAGTCCCATATTTACATGTTCTTATCCCTTATAATGTACTGTACCTTCTTTGTCACTGTTGTGTAGGCTGCTTGACACCTGGAAGAAAATCACCTTCAGACTATTACCATATCCTGTTAAGCATTGGTGGGTGTTAGGACATTCTCAGTGGCTGTCAAAATCAAGAGGTCAAGAGAAATGGGATATATCAGTGCTGGCTAGCTTAAGGGAGCTTTTGTTTCATTGGTTATAGATTTTAAAAAAACTCCTCTGAGATTTTCCAGAAATTTTTTGATTGGAAAAGATGCAGAAACCATAGATGGTTTGGTGAAAGTTGAGTTTATTCTCTTCTGCTGAGTCTGCTGACTCATGTGCACACTGCATCTTCAGACATGAGCACCTGACATGTGACTAATGAAGTAATGTAGAGATTCCCAGCAGCAACCAAGTTTTGAACTTACTGAACCATATGATGCTGTGTTTATATCAAATGGTAGCAGACCAGAATGGATGCCATGAACTTCCAGGACTGTTATGTTTGAGTTTCATATTGACAATAATTTTCCTAAGGGAGGAAGTTTCAGTACTTTGTTACGTTCTGTAAGGACCTTTACAGTGCTGTGCCTGTTGTTATTTCATTTTCCCCAGTACTGTATTTGAGAAGTCCCCCTTACATTGCCAAGTCCCAAGTCATGTCTGCTGTGGTGGTGTCTGAGGTGGTTATTTCAGGTGCTTTCATAGTTTCCTTTTGTAGGAAAAATGGAGTTTTGATGTTTTTTTTTTCTTGTGCTGTATTACATTATACAGTATTAGCTTGTACAGTACTGCTTTGATGTCTATTTGTTGTTCCTTTGCCAATCAGTTTCTGTTTTTACTGGACCCTGGATTTTGGACCCCTGATTTTTTGTCCCCTTTCCTGCAGTAAACTCCCTCTATCATTTTAGCACAGCCATATTCCACACTTCGGCAAGAATGATTCATGTTGTGAGAGTTGGACGTGAGTATCTTAAATATAGCAGTCACCATCTCCGTATTCCCTTTTTAAGTGATGGGACAGGCAACAGAAGCATTTTGGTCAGGTAGAAGACAGTGGTAGATTTTTATAAGGAGTTGCTCTCTCCTAACATTGAGAGGGCACTCCCCTCCGTGTTAAGGGATCTTTGTATGTTGCATTTGTTAGAAGTTCGATGCTGTATTTTAGTGAGGCCTGGGCAGTAAAGGAGAATGATATTCATAGGCTTTAATGTACAGAAATGACAGTGATTAGCTGTCTGTGTAGTGTCCTTGAATATGAGGCCTGGGGGAACTAGTATTGCAATTGAAGAGTTGAGATGAAGGATGGGACTTGAATGTACAGTATTAGTGGAAGGATGGGGCTTGAATGTATTGGTAATGTGATGAGGAGGGGTAGATTGAGATGGTTTGTGTATATTGAAAGAATGGAGGATGACAGTTGGGTGCAGTAGGTGACAAGTATGAATATTTGGGGTAGGAGTGAGAGAGGCAGACCAAGAGAGACTGTGATGAGGTCATCGAATGTGACCTCGGATAAGGGACTGAATAGGGAGGCTGCAAGAGATCGAGCACCTTGGAGAGCCACCATTAGGTGACCAAGGATGATGCATGCAAGCGTGTTGGAGCCTTTATTAACGATGCTGTGTGATACAAAGATGACTCCCTTACCTTGCCTGGGCCTGTATGTGGCAGTGGGTATGGAAGTATGGACTCCTTCCAAAGGTACTTTATAATCACTTCCTACCATGAATGATGAATATTTCTTGGCTTTGCAGAATCCTGTTTTTTGTTCTTTCATTCTGAAAGAGGTACATTGCATGCATTGGTATACCCAGTATGAATACAGCACTAGTACTCACTTTGATAATATAAGTAAGGGTAGAGTTGTTTATAATTTTATGCACTGGAACTCCGTGTGTGAATACAGTACTAGTGCTCACTTTGATATCAGTATAGGTATGGTAGATTTGTTTATAGAGTATGCAGTGTATTCATATGACACTTAGCAATATACCAAGTTTTTGTCAGTAAATGGCATGTGTACTGAGAGTACAGCAGTGAAATTTTAAACCCATGACTGATGGAGATTTCTTTTGACAAAACAGAGCTGTCTGACATTGGCTGGATTGTAACACTTAAATGAGAGAGTACCAGGGAAATTATTCAAACTTAATGAGACATCAGGTTAAGTTGAATTACAGTACTATGAGTTTGTTATTTTATTAAATTTGTGAACTCAGAATTCTGGTTATTACCACACTGTCATTTGCATTGGTCAGAATCATATGAAAATGCCAACTTTGCATGAACTGATAGGATCTGTCTATCTATCTATTGCCCAGATGCCATCATCCCGTAAGGGGTGAGTTATTTGTTTTACAGGGAGGGGCACTAACCCTCCGCCAACCCACTTGTTGACATGTAGGTAACACGTATGGTTTGGTTATATGGTTATCACCCAGCAATGTAAATGGTTTCTTGGCTTACAGGAAACCATTTGGCTTGCCACTCAATGTAAAGCCACTTATAAAGGAAGGAAAAGCAGTAGGAAGTGGGAGAAATAGGAAGAGAGGAGGGCAGGCACAGAAAAAGAATGATAAAGGCTAAGGAAGAAGTAGGCAGCACTACATCAAGTGAGTGGATGATGGTCGCCACCACCTACCGCTAACTGATAGGAAAAAATTGAAAATATTTTCTTATGGAAGTGCTTAGGTTTTGATCATTTAAATCACAAACCAAATTTGATTACAGCCTTGAAGAGTTATTTAGTCACCAGCAAAATACTTTATTGTGTTAAGTGGTAGGTGGGGGCACTCACCATCCACCCACTTGATGTAGTGCTGCTCTAGAGTGACTGCTCTTTCCACTCTTCCTTCCTCATCTGTCTTTCTTTCCTTCCTCATCTGTCTTTCTTTCCTTCATTCTTTCCTCTCCCTTCTGTCTATGGGTGACTCTACACTGCATGACAAGTCTAATGGTTTCCTGTACACCAGGAAACCATTTAGTACACTGGGTGGTAACCATATAACCAAGTTATGACATGTGGTGGTTTTGTGGGTAATTAAGGCACTCGGAGTGGATTGAGCCTGTGTAGGTTTGTATCCAAGGGGTGGTTGGGGTTTATTATTCACTGAATGCCACTCAGGAATGTACGAGGCTGGTCACTCTCATCTTAAATGTCAGGACCAACTTGCTTAGTCCCGGGCTTCTACGCTCCTTATGGGGCAACACAGGATTAGATGATGGTGATGATGATGATGGTAATAAGCAAGAAAGGATGTGATGTAGCCATGTTTATAAGATACAGTGCAGTATTTGGAAAATTTATTGCTGTATCTTGGTTGACCTTATACCTAGCTTTTTGTCACAATTCCATATATTTATTTGTAATAGTGTGCAGTGTATTAACCCCATCACTGTCAGGACATTCTATGTATTTATTTTGGCAGATGTCAGTCAATATTATTCTGCTTAGCAGCAGCTGCTTCAGATGAAGGGATTAAGTTACATTAACACTTACAGTCAAAGGATGGACTATATATTTCTCAGGCATGATGCCAGATTAATTTATGCGGTTCTGGAGAGAGCCTGTTGTCTGTGTGGATTAATATAAATTGTTGAGAGGATGAGAGGACTTGAGAGGACTCTCCTTACGTGCTAAGGGGTCTTTGTATGCAGCATGTGTTAGGAGTGTGATGCTGTTTGGTAGTGAGACCTGGGCAGTAAAGGAAGAGGATATTCACAGGTTTAAACATACAGAAATGACAATGATTAGGTGGATGTGCAGTGCGTCCCTGCGTGCAAGGCCTGGGGGGGCTGGGTTTACGATGGTAGAGTTGAGAGGTAGGATGGGACTGGAGTGTATTGGTGTTGTGATGAGGAGAGGTAGGCTGAGGTGGTTTGGACATGTGGAGAGGATGGGGGATGATAATTGGGTACAGAGGGTGAGAGGTGTTAATATTGGGGGAGGGGTTGGGAGGGGTAGACCGAGAAAGACATGGGACGAGGTCATTAAGTGTGACTTAAAGTTAAGGTACTGAACAGGGAGGCTGCCAGGGATCGAGCAGCGTGGAGAGCCGCCATTAGGTGACCAAGGCCGACGCATGCAAGCATGTTGGAGCCTTCAAAAACGAAAACGAAAACGAATGAGACATGTGAAACTACACTTTATTTCTATATTTCTTCGCCACATTACCTACATTATGTTCATCCTGCATGCCTGTATGTTGTAATCTGAGTCAGCAGAATGGTATAGTTCCAGTTGTTTCTTGTGAAGCAAAGTGTGCAGCATAACTGGATGATTTACTGTGATGGTTTGTTTTGTATGTTTTGTTGAAATTTTATTGCTGCATCTTTACAATACATTTTAATTCACAGTATTTTGTAAGTGGAAAGTTAAGTTCTAAGTTTATTATAGTTACTGTAGGTACTCAAATGCAAATGAGTCATTTTAATACTTGTTTGGTGATGTTTTTTTCCCTGCTTTTTAAGTTTTTGGTTGAATAGTGTTATTTCAATATAGAAGCCTAATTTATGGGTATTTTCAGTGTCTTTCAGGAAATAATTTCAGCAGCTAGATTTAGTTTCCATACCTTACTTGGTGTACCTGTATGTCAGTTCAGTATGGGATAGAATCAAGATACTTTATGGTGTGTTAGAAATATTATGATTGCAGTGGTATGGGAGGAATTTACAAGAACAGTCAACACCAAACAGATAACTTTTCAAGAAATAATACTGTACATGAAGTGGAAGAGTTCTTAAAGAAAAAAAAAAATCACTTATTTTCATGGACACTCATGTTAATGCTTAAATGTAAGATATTGCTTCATGTTACAGGTCTCCATATGTGCCTCGTGGGGAGAGTTCAGAGGACGAAGCAGGTGGTGAAGTCAGCAGTGATCTGACTCGCTCCATAACTGCCCCCTCCTTCATCACCCGTGACATCCCCTCCCGAGACCCTAGCCAGGACGATCTCCTCGGCTCTCTTTCAAGTCTACAATCAAGTCAGCTGCAGCAAGTTCCTGACTCCAAAGCAGAGGGTCTATCAGTGATCAGCATCAAGCACGCCCTAAGTGAGACCTTGGTTGAACCTCGAACAGAGGACAACATATCATCAGTTCACATTGGAGGTGAGGCCAGAGAAGAAGATACTGAGGAAGGGCCCTTTACTATCACCTTCAAGAACGTTTCAGCCGCCCCACGTGAATTCAGCCCCAGAGTAGGACAGGAGGCAGAGGCGGAGGATCACGAGGTCGTTGGTGTTCTCCAGGCTGAAGGTGTAAGTTCAGGCAGGCCTCCAGGACATGATCCTTACCTCTATACTAACCCCCAGAGCTTTACTAACATACACTTACTAACCGGCACTCCTGATTCTTCCACTACTAGTGAATATTTTGTGAACAGTGGTTTAACAAGTGACTTAGCAGGTGTTGAGGGTCAGATTCTGGACACTAGGGACCTTTCAGGTAATCTTCAGCACCAGGCGTCTCTACGATTAGTCCGTTTTGTTGAGTCCAAAGGGAGAAGTGAACACAGTGAATCGTCAGACTCTAGCTCTCTGTTTGTTGAGTGTGACTCGGACAGACATTCTGTGAGTGACGTTCTGAGCGATGATCTAAATCCCCCTAGTGCTAAGCTTGTGGTTGCGCACATTACGGATGTTGAGAATATTGTACAAAGGAGAGCGCTTGCCACCTCTAGGTCATTTGAAGAAGTTCCTCGTGTCTTCACCCCTTATATTGAGCGGCAATACAGTGAGATAATCCCAGACTCAGTTTATTTGGCTCAGGAGCACTTGGTACCTCGTAAGCAAACTGAAACTGAACGTAATCAAATTCCAGCAGCTTCTAGTGAAAAATTAAGCTCTGTAACTGGAGAACCAAATAGGATTGTTGAAAGTGAATCTAATTTTATCAGTGCAACTAGTCGGTTATCCCCCAGTGAAGATTTGTTAATCACGAGACAGCCTTCGCACAGAGCAGTAGAAAGTGTTCATGAGCCATCTGTAATTAGAGATAAGGAAGTAACCTCAGTTTCCAGATCACCTCAATTCAAATCAAAGTATTCCCCAGAAAGCAATTACGCCCCTTCCATCACAACTACAACCACAACCACAAGAGCAGCATCGCCTCTCACCACAGCGACTACAACTGCCACTACCACAGTCACTTCTCTCTCCCCCTCAGCTAAGACAAGCATGACTGTCACTCAGGTAGTTAGTGCCAAGAAACTTGTAGTGCAATTAACTGGCTGAAGAAATAGACAGTTGTGCATGGCTTCTTACAGAGTACTCTATTTTGTTTGTGTAGTAAAGCAGTGCTATGACAAGTTTAGATGCATACTGATGTGCATGGTAATTGTATTTTATGATTACAGGCTAGGTGTAGTTTCAGATTTTTATAAGATTGTATTCTGTTATAGTAAATTATTGCATGGTACATTGTATATAAGTTATGTGCATTATACTGTAATTGATTATAAAATGTACGGTATTCCCATTAGTACATTTAATGCAGTAATAAGAAGCAGGTTTTTTAGGTAAATATATTAAGTCTTGAAATTCTAAATTAGCAGGTACCTTTGCTAGGTACTTATGCTTCATTTTTTAATTGGGTATTGTTTGGCAGGTAGATTTCTTTCTGAATTTATATATTGTAGTTATGTCAGTTCATTAAGAATATATGGAGTGGATGGGAAGTTGTTGAAGGCAGTGAAGAGTATGTATGAGGGTGCTAAGGCTGCAGTGCGTGTGGATGGCAAACTGAGTGAATCTTTCCATTTGAAGGTTGGATTGAAAC
>JAGKTI010009822.1:16110-29954 GCA_018397915.1 Birgus latro
TTCTTTTCCTAAAATGTGTGTTGAACACAATCATGTCCATAGCCTCCCCAAACTCGAGTATTCTTTCCCCTTCCGCATTCCTCACACCATATGCACATCCTCCATGGACTCCTTCATAACCTTGAGCTGCTTCATAGAGTGGTCTCCCACAGATTAAATGATCTGGATTGTAGTACCCTAGCTGTGTGGTCTCCCACATCCTGAGCCCTCTGCCGTTGACTCGTTATGTCATTAACTATATTAGACTTGGGAAAGCATATTCTGTGCCTTCCATTAGGATGCAAAAATCACAGCAAAGTATTCCAGAGAAATGAAGGGACTTGAGATATACACTCATACCGCACACTTTAGGCTTCTGACTTGCCCAGCTAACCCTGTTTTCATTACAGACTAACCTCAGAACAGCGTGAAATTCAGAGGTGAGATGCTGCAGTCAGTGGAGATCTCACCCATAATGCAGACAAAAGTTGATGCACTAAAGGATTCATATACTGTACCTGAAAATGTTAATAAATACTGTAAAGAATGTATGTTTGTAAAATGACTGATCAATCAAGTATGGAATGGGTTGTGTTGTACAGTATGTAACATCAGATGAAACTGGCAGATGCAATTTGGTTTTGGAAATTTTGGTTAACAGGAAACTTACTGTGCATTACTTAAAACAGTTATCTTTTTTATAAGCAGAAGCAGCTCTGTAATAGTTGGCTGGAGAGTGTTAGAGTAGTTAAGTACAGTACTTTAGAGAGAGACCACTGATAATATGTGGTAGTTTGATATTTGTTAAAAGTATTATAATTGGGGTGCCAAACGAGCCTAGGGATGTGGTGATCTCATCTCCCAGCACTTTGCCTCACCTCCTAATTATATGGGAGATGGAGAGTGTGTTCCCAGCTGGCTTTATCCTCTGATTCATGTCTCAAAAGTGAGTGAAGAATCTTGTTCTAAATCTCATCATCCCATATTATTATGGATTTTGTAGATAGGATGAGGATATTAAGAAATAAGATGCGCTAATCTCAAGAATCTGATCAGTTGTTGACATCTTGTAGTGCCAGAGTTACACTACTGTATCTTTGCTTACTATCCAACCCATGTTATGTAGGCTTTCATAATTTATCTCTTAAGTTTAGAAGTGTTTATTTATTTAGTTTTTTGCATAGTTCTGATCTTGACTGATTCTTCGCTAGGGTATAACCGTGGCAGCATCGGAAGGCCGCTCCAACTCCTCTTCCCCAATGCTCGATGGGAAGCACTGGGGTCCTGAACGTACTGTGGAGGTCAGTTCTCTCTGGATGTTCAGTGTTCTATGTTGTGTGGAATACAGAACTACTCTTCCTTTTTTTTTTTTTTTTTTTTTTTAAATAGTGGATGCCTAAGAAAATTATAAATGAATGTGAAGAAAAGTAAAATACGGTAATTACATGTAAGTAAAGAATGTGACAGCAGATTTTGGCAGGCAGTACCAGGTAAATAGAGGAAACACAGTTAGATGTAGGTTTCAAATATGAGGTATAATGCTTGTGGAGGTTGATTGTTATAATTGTCTGGGAAGTATGTAAGTAAGGCTGAATTTAGTCTTTGGTTAATGAGGAATTAACTCGAGAGAAGAGTAATTGATGAACTCTGTTGTCCCTTGAAATGTGGTGTGATTAGTACAGAGGTTAATAGGGTCCCGTATAAAAGTGTTTTTTTTTCCAAGCCCTCAGGTATGGGAGTGAAACATGGACACAGTGATAGGAAGCTTTGTTGGTCAGAGGCCATAGAAATGATCTTTCTCATAATAGCTGCAGGGTAAAGAGGATGGACAGTGAAAGTAATAGAGAAATTTATGAGCATTTAGAATAGAAGAAATGGTTAGAGGATGAGATGAGGAGGTACGGAGTGGATAAAAAAGAACTCATTGAGATGATATGGACATAGGCAGTGACTGCATGAACTGTACTTGAAGTGCCAAAGACATTATGTGGATGTGGAGTCTAGGGTAATATAGGTAGAAGCAGACCTTATGCAGTATGAAAGAAGTGTGCAGAACAGTATATTTAGAGGAAGGAAGAGGGAGAGGTGTACTTGTGGTGGAGGAAGTTGTGTAAAAATGGCCTGGAGGCAGTTATGTCATGGGCATCCCCTATCTGGGGGTTCCCAGGAGGAAGTGAATTATCATAGATAATGATGATTACATTTCCATCCTTGTCAGACATGTATTTTTCCTTAAGTAGTGTACATGTTAATGTTGGCTCACTTGTCTCAGCCCGTATTTTCTGCACAGGATGTATGTGTTATACTAGCCTTAAGATTTACCTTGCATCACACTGCTGTTTTCATTTTTACCACTTTTCTTGTAGAGCTGTATTTGATTCTCCCTCTTTCCTTACACACAGACACATGACATCATCTAATCAGTTCATAATCAACAATCTTTCTCTTCCCTATAGGTACGTCGGGATGACAAGAACTCGTTGGGAATCTCCATTGTGGGAGGCAAGGTGGATCTCAGCTGGTCTGGGTCCTCTGTTACTGGTATCTTCATCAAAAATGTCCTCCCTGACTCTCCTGCAGGCAAGGGGGGCCACCTCAAGGTATGCAGGAGGAAATATGGATTGTAATCCACTCACTCATGGTACAATAGTTCTACCCTCAGGTGATTTTAAACTGTGTGACAAGGCTAAAGGTTTTGTGCTACCCTCAGGTGATTTTAAACTGTGTGATGAAGCTAAAGGTTTTCTGTAACTCAGGAAACCATGCCCTTCATTGGAAGGTAAATGGTGTAACCAGTAAATACCTGATGGTATTGTGGGTTAAGGCTCTGAAAATGGTTGTAGCCTTGATAGATCTAAGAGGTGGATTGGGTTTATTTTTCTTTAATGCTGCTGATGAGAAAGGAACTGGTTACCCTTGCCTAGTATGCAGTGATTAATTACTCCCAGAATTTAAGGCGTTAATAACCTCTAGCAGGGTGAGGGGGTAAATTACCTTGTGGATAAGGTTGTTGATTACCTTCAGGAGTGGAGGTGGCTTTAACTGTGTAGGACCGTCGTGCAGAATGTAGGTGGGTTGCCTGTTACTCATGTCATTGCAGTCTTTGTCATCAGTTTTCTACAAATGACATTTAAAGTGGATACCACTGGTACTGTCACTGGTCAGTATTCATGGATGCCACTGTCATTCAAGGGGTCAATCATTTCGAATAGCACAGGTGTAGTTGTATTTGTGTATCAGTTACTGGCCTAAAGCTGAGTTTTCTATAAGTGGGTATTCAGGCCAAGGATTAATATAAAATTTGTTTTTTGAACTACTTATTCTCTTGTGTATTTTCCATAACTTGCTTTGGTTCTTTTAATGCCTGATGCCCTGTAATTTAGTTCACCTGAGGAAAACCCGTGACTCTCAGAATGTTGGTGAAGACCTTGCATTAACAGCCAAGGAATGTAATTAATTTTCACTGTATGCCATGTGTATGGTCCTGTGATTTCCAGCTATACCTTGTAGTCTTCAGAATGCATTTAATGGATATTGGCTCATTTATGTTTTACCTCACATATTTCCTGCCCTCTTCAGACTGGTGATCGAATTCTGGAGGTAGAAGGTATAGATTTGCGAGGAGCAACCCACGAGAAGGCAGTTGAGGTGATTAAGAAGACTGGTAACCCTGTGACCTTCTTGGTGCAGAGTCTGGTGCAGTGGGTGAGTCTGTGTAGTAATTACTTTAGTGATGGGGCTTGGCCTCAGTGTTTAACTATTACACATTGGGGGACGTGCACACATTTCCCCCATTTTTTTCCCCCTCATTTTGTTTTACTCCACTATATATAGAAGCTGTCCTGTTTTTTCAGGCAGCCTTGGCTGTCGGTTAACAGTAAAGGTTGCCAGCTCTGCCTTTCGTAGGCCACAGGGAGACTCCAGTCACTAGTATTGCTGATTTTTGCTGCAAAATCACTAAAAGTACTTGAATCTCTTCCTTTATGATAGGGTTATAAGAGGGCTGTATTACCAAAGACTTTGATGTTAAATGAATTGCTGTTAGGTGATGACATTAGGACATGGGCTCAATGGGAATATCTTACCAGAAATCCCAAGGATAACCTTTTTGGAAATACAGTATTTTAACCATATCCAAGTTCAGAACTAATATAAGTTCATAACCACATCGAACGCTATGTACTGTCATTGTAAATCACTGTAGGTAGATAATCAGGCATAAAACACGGTGAAATCAAAATACTGTACTGTATTGTGTGTGACGTTTAAAAACATGTTTCCAGGGGGCCCCTCATTCTCTTTGCCTCCCATTCTGGTTACCACTAAAGCCAGGTGCAGTTGTCTTCTCAAGTATATTCTGTTATTGTCATGAGTCTTTTTGTTTCTTGTTTTTGTCACCTTAGCTTTCTCTCTTGTTTGCATGTGAAGTATATGTTAGCTGTATGAGTAAAGACAAGCCTGTATGCAGCCAGTCTTATCAGACTTAAGTGAGTATATAAGTAAGGTCTAAGGAGAGTAGGCTGGTGAATCTGGGACAGTCACAAGGATTGACTGATAACTGACAGTGGTATTGTAGTTTTGTACAGTAGAATCGCAATTTAAGGCAAAAAGAAAACGATCTTACAATAACACGGGCATTCAATTTCTCCCATAATTACTTAATAGGACTGTAATTTCACTCATTTGCACAAGAGAAACTGTGTGGGAAGTGGGTGCATTTAGGTATTGGATTTCCAGGTGACTGCATTTGTTTACAACTCTCGTGTTATGCTTTTGTCGGTCGCTGATCGGCTTCCTTGATCCTACCTGACCCACATGACCCATGTCCCATACCACCTGCCACTGCCTGCCTCAGTGTTGTGTGGATGGTCGCTGTGATAAGCATTTATTTGCTTATTTCCTTGCTCCTAATTTCCTCTCAGAACTCTGAGCACATGGTTCCAAACTAACTTTAGTTATGCCCAAGCACTCTGAAAGTGCTATGAACTCAAGAAAAGCATTTATTCTGAAGGAAAATGTAAAATTGTTGTACGAAGTGGCATGTGGTGTAGGAGTTTAAATGGAAATGATCTCATGGATAAAATGAGTCATATGTTTATGATGTGGATAGTTTCTTTGTTGGAAAAAAAAAGTTAATGATGAAGGAGCTGTAATATAAATGTTTTCGCCTTTAGTGCAATGAGTGTGGGGGGGAGGGAAGGCTTTGTGCCCGACCTTTGTTATGAACTGTCGGTCTTCGATCAAGAAAATTCGTCTCTGTGGTATGTGAAGACCCTACGTGTTGACGTAAATAATTAGGTAAGATATGTAATTATATGAGCTCAGTTCTTATGAATTATACTGTCATACAAATTATTCTGCTTGGCTGACTTGTTTATTATTCACAATTACTGTTCTGCATTCGTGTGTATCTGAGAAATGATAAGTACGCAATCACCATGCTGACGGCTTTAGTATACTTTATTTGCCTTTATTGTTGATGAGTAATGACTTTCAAAAATAGTTTCACACTGCATTTTTATTTTTTTTATTTTTTAATTTTTTAATGAGTGTGCCGTGATTCCTGGCGAAATACTGGGTGTGCGTGATGCTGGGCGGCCATTATTGACGTGTTGGTTAGGTCAGAAATTTTTGCTTGATTGGTAATGAAGACTTTTAAGAAGCTTAGTGGCAATCCTTGGTGGTTAAAATTTTCATGGGGAGTATTAGGGGGCAAAACTAGTCGGTTAGGTTAGGTTAGAATGCACTGATGTGTCCAGTCAGCGAGATCGTATGTAAACACTATCTTGGGTGTCTTACGGCAGACACAGTTGTAATAACCGATCTTTAAATATATTTTTAATGAAAAATATGGGGCTCCTAGAACCTAACCCCCTATTTTGCATGTAAAAACAGTATATGTCACTTTTTAGCGCGAAATTGATTTTGCACGAGGTTCAGCATAACCTATCACATATTATAGGAAGACTGTACTGTATTAGCACTTATTGCAGATATCTCTCAAACATTCTACTGTAGAGCTCAAGCAACATCAATAATCATTCACAGTTATTATTTACCTTAACTGTGATGCATTGTTTGAGCACAAGACTGATGTAGTGATTGTGTGGATTGGCTAATCAGTGACAAAGGAGAATGGGGACAAAAAGTTGCTCAGCAACCTGTCCATTTCAGAAAGGCTTTGGAAATGTGGGCCGCTTTCATAATACAGTCGTTGGTATGACAGTACATACTTTTTTCCAGACGCCTGCCAATTCTCGACCAGGTTCCCGTGATGTGAGTCGACTAGGCACCCGCTACCCTAACTCCATCTCACCTGCTCGTACACCCACTCCAGAACTCATACAGGTGAGCCATCCCACTACTTGCCCAATCTTACTACACAGTCTTTTCATATGCAAATCATTTCATATCAGTTTCTCTCGAAATAATGTACCAACACCCATGTTTTTTACCCCGTAACTCTGTTCCACCTTCCAGCAGTATGGATGTAACTGGTCATTTATGTACTAATCTCCTTCATTCACAGGCAATATCTTTTTAACTTTTTATCTTCTATAGCTTATAATGTAAGGGGTTTTCCCACTGTATCATTTTTTGAGAATGCAGTAATGAATTTTTGAAGATCAGAATGGAATTGGACTCTTTAATATTGGGTGCAAAATCTTATCCCCAGGTGTGAATGATGTCTTCCCCAAAGCAACTACCATCCCTTAAACCACTACATGTCACAGAAATTATATTTTGAACTTATATACATGAAAAGGAATCCAAGGCAAACTAAATATTGAGTTTTAAAATATTGATTTATGGAGTAAGATGTGATATTTAAATTTATGCAGTTAAAATATGCCATTAAAAAACAAACTGAAGTAAAGGTATAAATAGTGATGTGAATGAAAGTATAACCAGCTTAGGAAAATCAATGGTATGTTAATTAGGAAAGGCTTCATTTGAAGTTATACTGTGGACGAACTACTCTAGTCTCTACTTTTTGGACGTTAGTCTTTCTCTTTTTCCTTTCTTTTGTAATGTTTACCTCTTCCTGTCATTTGTGTTGGCACATCTGAAATAGTATGTTAACTGTATTTTGTACCCTTTTTCACTACTACAGCTCCTGTTATTATTATTGCTCATTGTAATAGTCTTGACTACACTACTTATATTGTATTGTTGTCTTTATAGCTCTTATTGTTTCAGCCATCACTCTTCTAATGAGTAGTAACTAATACTACTTATGTCTAACTCATCCACTGGTTCTTCCTATTTCTACACTTTCACTTCCTTCTTCCTAATTAATGACCACTCTCTCTGGGACCCACCATCACTTCACAACCCCATAGCCCCCCAAACTCTCACCTTAACCCCTCAGGCCAGCACCCCACTCAGCGACGGCAGCACTACTCAGCACCCGCGCCCATCCCACCAACACCCACCTGACCCCTTCCCCACGGAGCCCCCAATTCCTGAGACGTCCACCCCAATCCATGAAACGTTTCCGGAGCCTGTCAGATTTGTCTCAGAGTCACCAATATGCGAGCCAGAGGACCCTGATCCACTTGTGAATCCATATTATTATTATGCTCGAGCAGCATTGGCACATTGGCACAACCGGGCACAGAGGACTAAGGAAAGCAGAGTGCTGGAGGAGGAGGAGGAGGAGGAGGAGGATGACGGAAATATTAGTGATCGTGAAAATAGTACAAGCACCAGTAGTGACAGCAGCACTGACAGTCGCAGGTTCTTACGTTTTAAACATTTCTGCCCAAATTATGGTGGTATGCAGCAGACAAGGCCAAATGGGAGCAAGATAGACACTCCACCCTCAGATGCACCACCAGTGGACACTCCTCCTTCTGATTTAATCACTATTGGAGACTCACCAGTGGAAGAACACCAGGAATTTCAAGAAGCAATAATTTTGGACAGTCATTGTAGTGACCCTCCGCTAATTGACCTCTCTTGTGAACCCACACTCATTGAGAGTGAATCTGATGAACCCTTAGAAATTTACACCAAAGTGCATAATGACCTTATAGACAAGGATACTTGGTCAAACCATGCTGACCTTATTGATTTCACAAGTGAACCACTGACATATGGAAGTGAGAATGAGAAAAAGGTGATTGCAGCCACCAGGATAGTGTTAGAAGACCTAGGAGTGGAGGGGGGACCAGTTGGAGGCTATGACTGGCGGCGCGACCCCCATCTCTACCAGGGCTGGTGGTGCGTGGGTGGTACTGTCAGCGAACACCTGGCAGCTCAGGTGCCCACTCAGCCCGTCTCACCTTACGACAGCCCTGCCCACACACCCATTACTTCCTCGCCCATGCACGCCCAGGTGAGGCTGCCTGTGCTCCCTCCTGCCCTCTTGTGTCTTAAAAAAAAATAAAAAAAAAAATAAAAAAATCCCAACTCCTACAGAGAACATCGGGTCAAGCATGAAACTAATGTACGGGCAGCCACACTGGCTCAGCTCTTTCTAACCTGCACACCATCCTCAGGCCTTACTCCAGCACTGTATACAGTAGTAGTGACACAAGCACATGTGAGGGGCCAGAGTGTGAGAGTGGCACATCCCACCACCTAAATAAAAGTAGTCTGTGATGTAGTGGAGGCTAATTTAAGTTGGAGACAAATCTTGAATACTTTTGAGTATTTTTTTTACATAAGTACAATATTTAGTTGCTCGTTGGCCTCATAAAATTCAAATATTTTATTTTAAGAATGATTTGCATATTAACCTGTAATTTCCTTTGCTTATTATTTAATATTACTCAAGGAAAAGATATATTGAAGCTAGAATTGTATCTAGGCAGTTTTGTCCTGGTCAGTATGGCAGGGCTGTTATTTCACTTTGGACAGTTTCAGCTGTTTGCATAATAGCAAACAGAGGCTTAATTTATATGTCCCTCTTTTTAAAAAAAATGTATGAGTATTTCCTTGTGTTCAGGTATATATGACAATACATTGCTTTTCTTAGTAATCATCATCATTATCAGCATATATGACAATACAGTACATTGCTTTTCTTAGTAATCATCATCATCATTCGGACCTCCTTTCCTACCCTAGGACAGAGTGAGGAGTAGCAATGTCTTTCTTTTCTTAGTAATACAGTATAATAAATGCAATATTGCACTTCAGTACTTCTTGGGTAGCCACATTATGGAGGTGCCTTGACATATCAGTATGGTACGTTAATAGCTCTTGCCTAACTTAACTGTGGAGGTACAGTACTTTAATGAGGCATTGTTATGTTTCATGCCCTGTTGTTGTCTTTCAAGGAGCAACATGGTGATGACTTGTGTGACTCTCACAGCTTGTCACCACATTGGTGCCTGTAGTCTTGCCTAGAGATCCTGTAATATGGAAGATTGGCCCCATTTTGGTTCTTAATCCACTCTTGCAGATACAGTATTTGAATGCTGGAAGCATTCAAATGTACAGTTCAAGCCTCAGGAAATTAATGTAGGTGGATCTAGACTTATAATTGTGGATTTGTCCAGTCTCATATGATACAGTGTCTCAGAACCTGCCCTTTTTCTTTTTTCCACAGCTCATACCACAATCTCATTCTCAGTGAAATGCAAAAATTCTTATACTGTGCTTGCCTTAATTTTATCTTCCACTTCTTGCCTGGTTTCTACACTGCATGGCAGTCTTTACTTTGCTTTCTCTCCAGCTGACAAAGTGACAAGAGTGCTCTAGAATTTTTTATTGGATGAAATTTTAGAAGATTTTAGTATAGACTGACCCAGTGATGTGACTGCATGAATAGTGAGTCAAGCATTGCTTAGTTAGTTTGCAGTTTAGAATAAGCACATCAGTTTTTCAATCAGTTAGTATTCTTCAAGCCATGTTTCCTCCTATCCCAGTGAGTTGATGAAGGTAGATTAGTTTTTCAGTTACTTTTTCTCATTCACTTCTCTCACTACCTTTCCTATTTCTTCCTTCTTCTTTCTTCAACATCATTTCAGTGGGCAGATAATATTTTTTCCTGGAAGGAGTTATACAGTATGTGACCTGTTTCTCTCAATGCCTTCACACCATATAATATGTGTAATGCTTAGTTGCACATTAGTATGATTGGGATATAAACAGCATCTCAGTGAACAGTTATAATGTTTTCCATATTTTGTGCTGTACTGAACTAAAGAACATTATGCTCATCAGATCTCAGTAAATATTCTTCAGACAAAACAGTCAGAAGATATCCTAATGCAAGAGAAGTATTAGCAATGCATTTGCATACCAAAAAGAAGTGATAATGATAATAGTTGTGTCGTCAGTAAATTAAAAGAGCAACATTCATGTATGTACTGCTAATTAAAAAAAAAATGATACTGTCATTGAAATTAATTTTTTATGAATGTGATTACATTGTAGCATGTTCTTTAACTTGATTTTATGTGGAGTGTTAGTTAAAACAAAGGTAAATTACTGTTGCAGTGTACTAAACTTGAAATTAACCTTGTGTATCCATTATTAAACCATTTGCACTGAAATAATTTGGCTTACTATATTTTCTCCAAATAGCTATCCTACCAGTATGTGCAGGCTACAATTTATCACAGTCAGCCCATGTGATCTTCCATATTGTTGAAGTGAAAGTCTCAGTTATGTATCATTTCCCCTGCTCACCTGTGCTGTCACCTGAGGTCCCATCAGTAGTCCACTGAAACCTGATACTCTCCTCCCTCCCTCCCTCTTACCTTCTTGCTCATGTTCCCTTCCCTTTTCCTCCCATTTTCTCTACTTCTCTTCCCCTCTCCCTGTCCCCTCCTTCCCTCTGGTTACAACAGGTCTAGGAGGGGTTGGCCAGGCAGTGTGACAGCCCCACTTCCCCACACCCCTTCACCTTTGTCCTCACTCCAGTGGCATCTGGGAGTTATATTGATGTAGTGGTTTTAGGTGGAAGGAGGGAAGGGTTGTGATGTTAAGGACTGTCTGTTAATGCATTAGGAGATATGCATGATGTTTTATTAGTTTTGTAGAGGAAGAGTCCAATTAATAGTTAATGCATTGATTAAATGCTTTAAATCACCTTTCTTTATATGTTGCAACCATAAATCACTACTTCCAAGTTACTAGATACATACCGTATGCATATAAGATCATAATTACCTGTGTATGTTAATGTAAACTATTAATAATAAATTCAGTAATATGTATATGCAACTTGTAAAATGGCACTTGGAAACCTTGTTGGGATGCAAAACATGTTTGAGAAGTCACCACTAGTGTAGCATTCTTCCCTGTGTGAGTGATCCCCTTCTCCATTCACCAGATCTTTCCAAATAGCAAGCAAATAATTATCTGACATGGCTTCACCTTAACTAATGTTATGTAAGTTTTGCTATCAGATGGACTTTTATAAAGACTTGGCACTTAATCCCTGTGAGTTGATTTAGTACAATGAGAAGATCATTTCGTGACTGGCTTATCATATTTGGTGGCCACCGGATAGCCAAAGTCCTTAAGAGTGTGAGTATATTGCAGAATTATGATGTAGAAGTATTAGTAAGTACACCAATGCATACATTTAACCAGTAAGTTGCACGCTTCCCTTGCTCTATGCCTTTTGATAAGTTCGAAGCTTTTTTTTTATTGATAAGCTGAACTAACAGCATATGCTTTTCATATTACTTGTATGAAAAGCAAGACTCTACATCAAAAGTGCAAAGAAAAATATATATGTTTATGGTACATATTTGACCTGAACAGTGTAATTTTATACAGAGCAGATGCCAACCTTTTATGAACTGTGAAATAAGTACATTATAATTCAACTTTTTTTTTTTTCTAAATTAATTTGACAGAAGTTGATGTACATTCACCACATAAGAGTTTTTGTACTGATGGAAGCATAAAGAAATTTTTATTTGATGCTTCAGCTATTCTTCCTCTCCTGTGATCAACAGTACTATTGATAGGACAGTTATAGTACTCACAGGAGATAAAGATTTACCTTACCCTTTGTTCTTAACAGCACTTTCCTTGTAGAAATGCTTGACATAATTTTGGATGCAGCATGATTTAGATTCTTATAATACCCATAGAAAGTAATTAATTAGACTCTCAAACTAAATAGTAAATCACTAAGTGATTAAATAGTGTCACCATTTGTTCCAAGGGCAGGCAGGGCAAGGTTAACATACAGACCCTGTGCCTTCTGAATTAATGATAGCTGTGAGTGTAGACTGCTGATACTTTGTAGCCCAAGTTGTGATTGTACTTGTAGTTGTTAAACCAGTTTCGGCATCTCATAAAAATATGCTTGCACAAAATCTACCCACAGCCTGAAATAGTTGAATAAGCTGAAGTGACAAGCACTTTCAAGTCTAGTGGCAAATCAAGCACGCCTGTAGTGGCTTGCCTGCCAACACATTTTTCCATCTGCTGTACTTCATAGTCTAGTGTTTGTTATTGTGATTGCTGAGATTTGCTTATGATATCCAAGGCATATAGTTAGTACCAGAACACTGGTCCTTTATCTTTCTTTTACTAGATAATTATATTCTCCCTTGTGTCTGTTTTTACAATTTTTACATGTTTTACCATGTACAGACTTTTTGTAGTTGTCTGAGTGTTACCCTGATATAGGCTTAAGTTTATAGTAATTTAAGTAAATATTTTAGGAGTTTAAGAATGTATGCTTAATAGGTTCCTCCTACATACTACTTAATGGCTTTTATTGTTTGTTTTTCTTTCACATTTTGATGTGTGTTTCCTCTCATTATTTTATTGTAAAATGTTATGTTTATGATTTAGTAAATAAAATTTTATTTCGAGTTAAGTATATTACAGTATATACTCTTGTAAGACCATACTATCGTTTGATTTTCATATTATAACCTCCATTACACTACATGCTTGAGATGTTACCAGAATTTTATTTTATCCAATATCCTTGCACGTTGTTTCTTTGGGTTTTATCTCTAGTTTTTATTTAATGTGCATTTTGAATCTAAAGGTGAATGTAGGGAAGAGTAAAGTGATGGTCTTCGAGAGAAGTGAAGTCAGTGAATGTACAGTGAGATTGGATGGGGAAGATATAGAGAATGTGAGTGCATTTAAGTACTTAGGTAGTGTGATGAGTAAGGTTGGAAGTTTAGAGGGTGAAGTGCTTGAAAGGGTGCAGCAGGGAAGAAAGGTTGCTGATTCTTTGAAAGCAGTGATAAGAAACAGGGAAGTGAGCATGGAAGTGAAGAAGTTGCTACATGACAGTATTGTGATACAAACTCTAATGTATGGAAGTGAAGCTTGGACCCTGTTGGAGGGACAGAAGTCAAGAGTGAGAGCAGTGGAAATGAGTTATTTGAGAGGAGCATGTGGAGTCATATGGAGAGACAGACTGACAAATGAGGAAGTGAAGGAGCTTTGTGGTGTGGATGTGGATGTGATAGAATGCATTAGGAGAAACACATTAAGGTGGTTTGGCCATGTGGAGAGGATGGAGAGTGAGAGTCTGACGAGGAGAGTGTATGTGAATGAGGTGGAGGGGGGGGGGAGGGAGGGGGAGGCCAAGGATGAGATGGAGGGATGGAGTGGAGAGGTATATGAGAGAGGGTTGTGTGAGCTGGGAGCAGGGCAGTGAAATAGCGGTGGACAGAGCGACATGGAGGCGATTTGTGGCCACCCCTTGTGGGGTTAAGGCAACTGGCAATAGATAGATAAGATTCTGTTTTTGGCAGCATTGTCATATTACTGTATTTTAATAATTGACACTGGTTTGTGTGTGTGTGTGTACTGTACTTGTTGTTTTGTCATCATATCACCATTTATTCAGCCTGTTTTTTAACACAAGGATATTCTTACCTTACATCACTTTTTCTTCCAAACACTTTGATTATGTATACTGT
>JAGKTI010009824.1:0-29947 GCA_018397915.1 Birgus latro
GATAGATAGATATTTATATTTATATTTACATTTATATTTTCATTTATTTATTTACTTACAGAGACGAATGCCGTTATTATGTAAACACCTCGGAGGGCACAGGGAGGGAGGAGAAGTGCACACAGTGGGACTTCGACAACTCCATCTTTGGCAACACCCTCACATCAGAGGTTAATAGTTTTTTTTTTTATTGTTCGTTCACCTAAATGTGGCAGAGTTTTTTTTTCCTTTGCAGGTTATTTCACGTATCTTTGACAGAATATGGTAACAGTACGACTCTACATCATTTCCACAACATATTCTAGCAATATACTTTTGCGTTATCCTCTTTCTGAAGTGTAAAGAGAGCAGCTAACAGCAAGATGAAGTGAACAGAATATTTAAAATCTTGTGGTATGGGAAACACAAGAGAAAGCTTAAGTTCTATACTTCTCGAACGTTTCGGAATACACAGAGCTGCTATTCATGAATATTCTGCAGAAAAAGAGAGAACAGTGACAGTCATTTTACTCGTGATTCCTGTCAATTTACAAGGATCCCTGGCACCTCATCTTTATCTGTATTCTTTTGTACACCTTACGATAATATGATGCTATATCTTCAATCTTTGTTGATATCATAACGACATACTGTACATAGCATGCAAGGGAATGATAAGGTGAAATACGCAAAATAAACTGCTAGGGGACAGGTGTCAGAAAGCCCTCGCAGCTGACGAGAATTTGGGCTAATTAATCAGACACACACTGACCTCTTCAGTCTAGTGATGTCCCCTGACTTCATGTATCCAGACGATATTTATTCACCTTAGTGCACAGCAGATCCTTTGTAACAAAGGTACTAATAACGATAGTTTTTGATCCCATCATTGCCAGACACCTCTCCTAAGTAAAATAAGACCGTGTTGAAGTAACATGTATCAACAAAATAAATACAGAATATGACCGAACTGTTATTTCCACAGGAGTCTTAGTGGTGCCTCTTCCTTCGCCATGTTTTTGCATATTGATATTCAGTGTTCTTTAGTATTTTATTTATATCTTTTATTTACCGACAAAATTTAGCCGAACGTTGATACAAGAGGATCATGAAAGTGCAACCTGCAAAAAAACTCGCTTAGAAAGATTTCTTACGAAGTCTTCTGATGCAACTAGATTATGACCTATTACATCACTATTCGTTGTCATCTGTGTCTCATCGAGAGAATGAGAGGCTGTGCAGGAGAGAGTGTTATGGTTTTCGTTTCGTTTCGTTATAAAAGCACCAATATGCCTGCGTGCATTGGCCTTGGTCACCTAATGGCGACTCTCCCTGCTGCTCGATCTCTAGCAGCCTCCCTGTTCAGTCCCTTATCCATGAGGTCACAATCTATGACCTCGTCCCAGGCTTTTTTCGGAATGCCTCTCGCAACCCTACCCCCAACGTTCACATTTATTACTTTCTGCACCCAATTGTCATTCCTCAATCTCTCCACATGCCAAACTATCTCAATCTGCCCCTCCTCATCACAGCACCAATATCCCCAGTCTCATCCTTCTCCTTGCATTAATGGATCTACCACACATCCTCCTGATCATTGTCATTCCTGTACGTTTGAGTCCATGCCAACATTTACGGAAATCTCATCACTTAAATCTCCATTAACTCTCACCTGGGGTCGAGCACCCACATTCATAGTCATAACGACTCTAACCAACCACTCTTCGATCCCAAGCTTTCTTATTGCCCATTTCACCACCTCCCTAGGGACTCAGTCAAAGGCCTTCTCCAAATCAACAAAAACAAACTACAGAAACCTTCTCTTTCCTATATATTTTTCCTGAAGCTGTCGGACAATGAATATGGCGTCAGTGGTCCCTCTGCCTGACAGACCCAAAATGAATTTCGTCAATAATCACTCTTTCCCTTATCATACATTGTACAACTCTCTCTCCATTACCTTCATTATCTGGTCCAAAAGCTTTATGTTTCTAAAATTCACTCATTCCAGGGCATCACCCTTCATCTTGTACAAATTTACAATCAGTCTTCTGGCAGTCATCTGGTGTCACGACCAGGGTAAGAGACAAGCTGTGGCCAACAATACAATGGCCTGTTGGTGATCAGGCTCAACACTGATCGTAGACATAAATATCTTTTTGTGCAGTTACGAGTTAGTTCTACAAGAATAAAGTAAATCCAAAGTTAAGTTCTTAATTTAATTAGAAAATATTATTTACAAACCTTAAAGAAAACCAACGTATCTATAACACCAATACCATACCTAATCCTAACCCAACAAAAGGAAATGGCAAACCTGGAAAATGTCAAGAAAGTACAGACAACAGATAAGTGGAGGAGTGGTGCAGGTGGAATACCACTCTCCCTAAGCCTGCCATCTCCACCACAACTCGCGCACATGCACCGTTTTAGTGGCGGTGGCGAGGAGAGGTCACTAGGCATAGTACTGAACACCTTTTTCGGTACACCTAATCAACCACCTATACCGCCGGTCGTAACACCTCCCCCCTAATAGAAACTTTTTGCCCGAAGGGGAAAAAGTTAACAAAATTCCAAATCCCATAACTAAGCTAATATCTGCCGAGCAGAAAAAGGGAGAAAATATATACAAAAGTGTACAATTTTTACATCCTGGGTAATGCATCTGCAATTACAATAGTTCACAATGTTTACATCGTGGATAATGAATCAGCAATTACATTTTCTTTTCCTTTGATATGACTTTTTATATTGTATGGCTGTAGTTCCAAAGCCCTTTTCAGTACTCTCACATTCTTGAATTTTACTTTTTCAATAAAACTAAGTGGATTGGGGTCTGTGAATATTTCAGTAGGATGACGGTGCTCATTAGGTAAACTTTAAGCTTTTCCAAAGCCATTACTAAACTAAGTGCCTTCTTTTCCACGGTAGCACATTTTGATAAGATTTATGTTTAAATGAATAGTAACACACAGGGTGTAACACTTCACTGGGGCCACGGAGAGGCAGTACTGCTCGAGCATGGAAGCATACATTCCTACCTCATATCCTTTGACTAATGTAAGAAAGCCTTGGTTTAATCACGCTTGTTCTAATGCTGTCTGCAACAAGGAGAGGGTCTATAAAAGGTACCGGAGCCAACCCACCCCTGTACCGCATCTTTTTTTTTATATTTCTGACCGGAATCGTGCTAAGTCTGTTCTTCGCTCTGCTAAAAATAATTTCATCCGTGCTAAATGCTCTCAACTCTCCAACTCGAATTCTTCTCGCTCCTTCTGGCACCTTATCAAAAACCTTTCTAACAACTTTACCTCATCATCTTTCCCTCCTCTTTTCTACTCTGATGGCTCTGTAGCTAAGCAGATCTCTTTGCTCAGACTTTCTCCTCCAGTTCCACCTTAGATGATTCCGGTGCTGGTCCTCCATCACTTCCCCCCTCTGACTTTCTCATGGCTGACATTAAAATGTCTTCAGCTGATGTATTTTCTGCCACACTGGCCTCGATACTATCAAGGTATATGGGCCTGATGGAGTCCCTCCTGTTGTCCTCAAAAACTGTGCTTCTGTGCTTACACCCTGCCTAGGTAAATTCTTTCGCCTTTCTATCAACTTGTACCTTTCCTTCTTGCTGGAAGTTTGCTGTCATTCAACCAGTCCCAAAGAAGGGTGACCTTTCCCAACCCTCTATCGTCCAATTGCTTCAATATCCTGTGTCTCAAAAGCTTTCGAGTTAATTCTTAACAGAAAAATCTTAGAGCATCTTTCCTGTCACAACCTTCTTTCTGATCGTCAGTATGGTTCCGTCAGGGACGCTCCACTGGCGATCATCTCACCTACCTTTCAGGCTCCTGGTCATCCTCCTTTCGGGAGTTTAGCGAAAGTCTTGCCATTGCACTTGACATCTCAAAGGCTTTCGTTTAGTCTGCCCTCTTACGGTTTCTATCCTTCTATCTATGCCTTCATCTATAGCTTCTTTCTGATCGTTCTATAGCCGCTGTTGTAGACGGCCATCGTTCTTTTAGATCTATCAACAGTAGTGTTCCTCTGAGCTCTGTCCTATCAGCAACTCTTTTCCTTTTATTCATCAATGACCTTTTAAGCTGTACATCTAACCCTATCAACTCATACGCTGATGATTCCATCCTTCACCTTTCCAATCGGTTCCTGCAACATCCATCTCAGCAGTTACTTCAACAAACAAGAGATGAGGCTATGGCACACCTAATGTCTGACTTGGCTCGTATCTCTGATTGGGGTAAAAATAATATTGTTTTTAATGCATCAAAGACTCAGTTCTTACAATTATCAACCCGCCAGATTCTTCCACAGGATTACCCACTAATGTTTAATAATGTCCAGCTGAGTCCTGCATCATCCTTCAACATGATTGGGGTTTCATTCACTCGGGATTTATCTTGGAAAGAACATATTACATCTCTTGTGAAATCTGCTTCCAAGAGATTAGGTGTGCTAAGCCGACTCTGAATTTTCCTTACCCATGCACAGTTTTGACTTTATACACGGGTTATATTCGCCCTGTGTGGAGTACAACTCTCATGTGTGGGGAGGATCCCCACATGCAGCTCTTCTCAATAGGGCGGAGTCAAAGGCTTTTCGTTTCATTAACCCTCCTTTTACTGATTCCCTTCAACCTCTGTCTCTTCGCCGCACTGTTGCATCTTTATCTCTTTTCTATCGCTACTTCACTGGTCACTGTTCCTCTGAGCTGTCTGCTTGCATCCCACTACCTCTACGACAGGCACGTAGTACCCGTCTAGCAACAAACTCTCATCCCTTTTCTGTCCAACTCTCAAATGCAAGAATTAATCGTTACTCCCAGTCCTTCATTTATGCAAATGGTCAACTCTGGAACTGTCTTCCTCTGTCTGTATTCCCTACTTTCTATGATCTCCAGTCTTTCAAACGCAGGGTGTCCAGGCATCTCGAAATGAACTGTAATGAAAAAAATTAATTTGATTTTCTATAATTGCTTGCCACCAGAACGTAATAGGGAAAATTTTGAACTGATGTTAATTTTTAATAATTATTGCCAACAGGATGTGATGGGAAAAATTTTAATTGATTGATTTTAAATGATTGTCAACAGTATGTGATGAGAAATAACTTGAAATATTAAATTGCCATCAGTTTGTAATAGGACACAGCTTGAGATAGGATAAGCCACCAGCCTTGTGATGGCTAGACTGGGCTAAGAATATTTAGGATTAGTATTACGTTTTCTTTGGATCAGCCTACGGGTTGTGCTCGTGACAATAGAGGTAGAACAAGGGTAGCGATTAGCCTGAGCAGCCGTAGACCTGTACAGAATGGGGACAAGCGAGGACCTTGATACTTACTGCATAAATCATGAGAAACTCGGTCCGCTGGATTTCGACGGGGCATGAACAGTCTCCTCTCCACTAGCTCTCTCCATGCGAATTATCTCTGTTCACTCTCAACAAAAACCTTATACCATTACTACCAACAAGCCATGTTCAGTCTTCATGAGCAGGAGAAGGAAGAAGACCTGTATGAATGCAGGATTACACTGGTTTTTATTACATACTCCAAAACTCAATTAAATGCAAGAATGGAAAAGAATTTCGATAGTGACTGGCTCACTATTGGTTGGACTGATTGTGTATAACACAACTTGGTTGGTCAAGTAATTAAACATTCCAAATATACAAGAAAATCAAGTCATTTACACTCCACACACCACTCTCTGGGTGTACTCTTGATAAACCATGTTATAAACCTATGATACCATCCCTCATTGACACAAAGGTTCCCTTCCAAGATATAACGAGGCATGGGTATGACCACGGGGTGACAAACAAAAACTATTTTAAATTCTGGCCCCTTGCTTAGACAGGTATAAAAAAAAATAGTCAGTCTGTTGAAAGATTCTGATATGAAAGTTGGCTCTAGCCTGGTGCCAGTGAATAGGTTACTCGAATCACAATACTCTAACAAAGAGATCAAGCACTTCACAGTCCTCAAAAAAAAAAAAAAAAAAAAAAAACACTTCCAGTATCCTGTTATTCACTTTACAGATTTACGTTAAATATAACTGAGAGGTATACCTCCCCTTTTCCTCACAATTCTCAAGATAACGACGGAGCCGAAAGAACAATGCGGTGCCACAATTTTTCCCAGAACATTCTCTAAATTTGAAAGTTTCTCACTCAATGGTCCAAATGGCTGGTTAACACCCATGTATATTCACCCTTAATTATTTATGCTTTGTGTAGGTTGGGACCCAAAACAATTCACGAAGTTGGTTTGCTAATCAAAGCTTCACTTAACTTCTCAAAGCTCTGAGTGTGAGTGGGCGTCTGGGAGTCATAATGGAGCGCGTGGTACCCACCATCAATGTTGCAAGGCTGGAAATTTACCACGGTTAACCTCCAAAGCAGATATCCTGCTGTCCTCCGACCCAGCGTCAGTTGGTGACACCGCTAAACTCCAAGGATACTTCCCCATCTCCAAACTCCTCAGCACAGAGGGGAGAAGCATGGACATCCCTCGAACGCAGGTTTACCTGGCCCGCGGCTCAGCTCAGAGTCCTTCCCCAACACCTGACTCTCCCTCTCATACTTACAATCGCGCTTGGCGCGGCTTTCTCTTAACGGGATTTTCAAATTATTTTTATAACCTCCTTAACAATACGTTACTTTCCAACTAAATAGATCATTTCTAAACTAACTCTGTTCACTAGTATCACAGTTGACGTAAAAATCTATGTTACACTATTTTAAATGAATCATTCTATATGCACAGATGACTTCTTAATGCGGATGAATACTGCGTAATGCGGCATCTCTGTCTCTAACCAGGAAGCGGTTACTTTCAATAAAAACGATTCTTTGAATAAGGGGACACTACAATAATTTTCCTTCGTTACAGAACGGATCTTGAATTTGGCTCTCTTTCATACTGTTTTTGTTTTTTCTTGGAGGGAACAGTATGTGGGCCCATGGCCTTTGGTTCCTTCTTCCTTGCATTAAAAAAAAAGGAAAAAAAAAACTATCACTGCAATCCACATTGATGCTAAACGGCTTGCTCATTATCAGGGGCCTGCAACAGTGTAGCATTTGTCAGCAAGCTTTTCAACTTATCAAATGCTGCCTGATACTCTGGTGACCACTTGAAATCCCGAATCGTGCTGAACAAGTTCGTGAGTGGAACAGACACCTGAGCAAAATACTTGCAAAATCTTCCGTGGTATCCAGCCAGCCTTATAAACCACATCAGGCTTTTCCTGCAAGAGGGATTTGTGTATTGCTGGACAGTTTCAATCTTCGCTGTTACTGGTGCTAACTGGCATCGGCCCAATACATGGCTGAGGAACACTACATGGGCGTGGCCAAACTCACTTCACTGTGCTTTTGATAAATTAAACAAAAATTCAACGGACGGATCATCAACAAAATCCTTGACAGAAAACAGCATTTTGTTACAACAGAAGGATGTATCAGGCAAAAAGAAAATAGGTAACTGGACAGATGGAATAGGTTGTAGGATACACATTAACTCGTGATTCGGCACAAATTAGATCTGAAATGAAAATAAGAAACCCACAACAATATTTACTTATTGCAATGACAAATACCGAGGGGAACACATACTGCAAATGATGCAAGACTTAAGAACATCAAGGCGAACATACGCTACGTATAATGCAAACACAATTCATATCCCGGACAGGCCCCCACTTGTCATGACCAAGGTAAGAGACGAGCTGTGGCCGACAATACAATGGCCTGTTGGTGGCCAGGCTCAACACTAATTGTAAACATTAACACTTCTATGTGCAATCACGGGTTTGTTCTAAAAGAATAAATTAAATCCAAAGCTCAGTATTTAATTTAATTAGAAAATATTATTTACAAACCTTAAAGAAAGCCAACATATTGTTGAGAAGCGGGATTTGCAGTTAGGTAGTGCTGAAGTAGTCCTGATGATTCTCGTAATTTGGTTACGTGTCTGAGTTGCCAGTTAGTGTGCTGTTTGTGAGAGTAGTTACTGTGTAAGTTGCATATTATTTTTTGTGTTCTTTTTATCTGTAATGTTTTACTTATTTGGGTGTCTGTCAATTTATGTAATTTTATTTCAATCTGAATGCTAAAAAATTTAGTGTTATAGAGCGTAAGAAAACTCAGGCATGTTTTGAATGTCTCTGATCTGGCAACTGTAGGTGCTAGAGTAAACTAGAAGCTTTGAGAGTAATGCAAGGCTATATAAGGATGGAGAAAGGACTAGAGCAGTTTCAGTCAGTTTTCAGTTTAGTTTGAGTGTAGTTCAGTGTCAGCTCAGTGTCAGTGCAGTGAAGACTGTAAAGCTTCGGTACTTGTGAAAACAGTGAAGTTAAGTTGGCAAAGCATTAAGTGTAGTTGCAGTTAGTGAAGATTATATAGCTCTGGTACTTGTGAAAACAGTGAAGTGAAGTTGGCAAGCATTAAGTGTAATTGCAGTTAGGGAAAATTGTATAGCTTCAGTACTTGTGAAAACAGTGAAGTTACATTAGCAAGCATTAAGTGAAATTACTTGGAAAATAACGACAGTGAATTTAAGAAGCCAGTGCTTATTTACCACGCCTGAGCCGATCTTGTTATTGTACACCAAAAAGCTGACTATACAAAGAACATATCACTGGGCAACGTCTTTTCTGTACTGAACTACTGCTGCTGCAGCCTGTGGCAGTGTGGGATGGGGATGTAACAGTGGTGTCAGAAGTGTGGATCATTAGGAAAGTGCCGCAGTGAGTAAAACCTTTGACAGGGAGGCAGAAGGTGTACAGACAAGAGGCCAAGCTAGGCAGGAGGAGGCATGTCTGGCAGCAATCATGAATCTATTACAAGCACAGAATGAAGGACAGAAAGAACTCAAAGAACAATTACAGACAAAATTAAAGAGAGAAAGAACTCAAAGAACAATTAAAAGCACAAAAAAGTTTACAACTACAGGCCCAAAGTGAAGAACATTAAGAGTTCAAGAAAGAGATCAAAGAACAATTGCAAACACAGAGTGAAGAGCTAGAGGCACAAAGTGAAAAACAGAGAAAATTATATGAACAGCTTCAAGAGGCATTACAGGAGCAACAGATGGAATTACAACTGAGGATGCACGGACAGCTAGATGATTTCATGGGGGAAATGAAGGAAGAACAACAGCAGTTGAAGGAGGATGTATACACTGAGCTACAGCAGCAGAAGTATGAGGTAAGCGATAATGTGGAGTCCAGACAACATGTAGATAACCAATTGAAGCATGTAGTCGACCATGTGAAGATAATTAGTGAGAAAATTGAGGCTGTAGAGAAATATTGCATTTATAAGCCTCAGGTTAATGTACAGGGAACATATGAAAAGGATGGACAGTGTATGGTGAATGCTGACGTATCTCAAGCATCTAAAGGTAGCATTACAGAGTTGAATAATCAAAATGCAAAAGTTTTAAGTTCTGGACTTATGATGCCCCAGTTTTGAGGCCCCAAAGTGCATGACTATAATGGGGATCCAATTAAAAAGAAACCTCAAGAATTTGATGGCAAAGTGTCATGAGAAGCTTATCGTGTGCTGTCTGAGTTACCTGCAGATCAGAATGGTTGGGATGATAGGCAGAAGGCAATGCAGCTTGCTACAAGACTCAAGGGTGCTGCAATGGAGATTCTTGGCCAAATGTCAGTGGAGGATAGGAACAGTTATCAGTCCCTAGTAGAAGTGCTGGAGCGCAGGTATGGGACCATGCACCAGACTGAGGCTTACAGGGCAAAATTCCAGACCCTTGTACGGCCTCAAGGCGACTCCCTCCAGCAGCTTGCTCATGACCTGGAGAGTATGGCAGACAAGGCATACCCTGGAGCAGCACCTAACCTGTTGGCTATTCTTCTGAGGGACCAGTCCATCAATGCTATTGATAGTGCAAAGTTGAAAGTGTAAGTGAAGCAGGCACAACCCAGAAGCATGCAAGAGGCACTAGCCAGGGCTCTAGAATAATTTGAGTCCTATATCAAGTCCAGTACGTCCACTTTTCAGGCAGGTCATAGTGCAGGATTCAAGGCAAGAAAAGGGCAGGTACGTGAAGTGGAAAGTTTTGAAGGAAGTTGGTGGTACTGTGAAAACCAGGACATAGGAAAGAGGACTGCTACAAGTGGAAGAGAGAACAGGAAAAGATCAGAGGAGGTTGCTGGTTCTGTGAGAAGCCAGGATACAAGAAGGTGGACTGTTACAAGTGGAAGGAGCAAGAACCGAACAGTGCAAGGAAACCTAAAATTGCAACAAATGGGTTTTGGACATTTGGTGAGGTGGGACACTTCAGCTATGATTGTCCAAATGAGAAGGATGAGGGTAAATTAGTAAAGACTGGTGACAAGAGGCAACAACCAGCCAGTTTTTCCCAAGAGGTCCCACCACTGAAGAAGTACAAGAGAATCGTGATTGATAGTGTGCAAGAAGACAGAAGAACAGATGGCAAGCAGTGTAGTAGGAATGGGAATCTTAACAAGAAATGCCACCGTACTGTAGTGACAGGGCCAGTGTCAGATAAAGAAGACCTGAAGAGGATGCAGATGGAGGATGCAAATTCATAACCAGTGCTGGAGTGGCTGCAGCAGAGTGCAGTGCGACCATCTTGGGAAGAGGTTTCCAGGTTCAGCACTGCGACCAAGAGCTACTGCAGTCAGTGGGACCTTCTTCGTTTGAACCACGGACTACTGGAGCATTAGTGGGAGACACCAGATGGCCTCAGCAAGTATTGGCGACTGGTGGTTCCGAAGAAAATGAGGTCCAAGACCTTCGATGAGTCCCACAACCAGGCCACTAGTGGGCACCTGGGAATGAAGAAAACTCTTAAGTCGGCTGCAACAGACGTTCTACTGGACTGGCATGCATCAGGATGTTGAAGAACAGTGTCGAGCCTGTGATGTATGTTGTGCCAAAAAGGGACCAAAGAAACATGGATGCATCCCTTTTCAGGTGTACCAAATGGGTGCACCAATGGAAAGAGTCATGGTGGACATTGCTGGACCTCTGCCACTCACTGAAAGAGGAAACAGGTATTTATGTGTCGTCAGGACTACTCAAAGTGGCCAGAAGCCTATGCCATTCCCGTGGGACGGGCCTTACACTGTGTTGGACTACCTATCAGACGTAATGTACTGGATTCGGGGAGGTAGGAAATCTCCCCTAACAGTGGTTCACGTGAATCGTCTGTGGCACTACCATGGGCCAGGACAGTACAGCTGGGACATCCAGGAATCGTGCTTTCCCGCAGCTGAGGATGTTGAGGAGGACCAAGGAGATGAAGTGCAGGAGGATGGTGACAATTTCCCAAAAGAAGTGCATCAGGAAGATGACTAAGACATTCTAGGAGGAGTGGACTGAGCGAAGGAGCAAGGACGTCGTCGGAAGCGGCATAGGAGAAGATAAGTTGAAGGATTATTTTGTGTATAATTAAATGTTTAGTTTGGATTAAAGGTTATTTTTGTATACATTGTGTAGTGTTGTTGGGACGACAAAAGGATTAGGGAGGGGGTAGTGTTGAGAAACAAGATTTGCAAGTTAGGCAGTGCTGAAGTATTCCTGATGATTTTCATAGTTCAGTTATGTGTCTGAGTTGCCAGTTAGCCTGCTGTTTGTGAGCACAGTTATTTTGTAAGTTCTACATTAATTTTTGTGCTCTTTTTCTCTATAATGTTTTATTTATGTGATTGTTAAATTATCTCAGTTTGTATGCCAAATAATTTAGTGTTCTGCAGTGTAAAACTCCGGCATGTTTTGAATGTCTCTGATTTGGTAACTGTAGGTGCTAGAGTAAACTAGAAGCTTCGAGAGTAATCCAAGGCTATATAAGGTTGGGGAAGGGACTAGAGCAGTTTCAGTTAGTTTTAAGTTCAGTTTTGAGTGTAGTTCAGTGTCAGTTCAGTGAAGAGTGTAAAGCTCCGGTACTTGTGAAAACAGTGAAGTTAAGTTGGTGGGCATTAAGTGTAGCTACAGTTAGTGAAGATTATATAGCTCTGGTACTTGTGAAAACAGTGAAGTTAAGTTGGTGGGCATTAAGTGTAGCTACAGTTAGTGAAGATTATATAGCTCCGGTACTTGTGAAAACAGTGAAGTCGGCAAATATTAATTAAGTGTAAAAGTGAAAGCAGTGGAAATGAGTAAGTTGAGAAGAGCATGTGGAGTCACATAGAGAGACAGACTGACAAATGAGGAACTGAAGGAGCATTGTGGTGTGGATGTGGATGTGATAGGAAGCGTTAAGAACACATCACGGTGGTTTGGCCATGTGGAGAGGATGGAGAGTGAGAAACTGACAAGGAGAGTGTATGTGAGTGAGGTGGAGGGGGGGAGAGGGAGGGGAAGACCAAGGATGAGATGGAGGGATGGAGTCGAGAGGTATATGAGAGAGGGGGGTGTGAGCTGGGATTAAGGCGTCTGGCAATAGAGAGATAAATAGATTCTGAAAATAAAGACAGTGAACTTAGGAAGCCAGTGTTTATTTACCACGCCTGAGCCAATCTTGTTGTACACCGAAAGGTTGACCATAGGAAGAACATATCATTGGGCAACGTCCTTCTTGTACTGAACTACTGATGTTGGAGCCTGGGGTTGTGTGGGACGGGGACGTAACAGTATTTACATTATCACCACAACAATACCTAATCCTAGCCCTACCAAAAGAAATGACAAACTTGGAAACTGTCAAGAAAGCACAGACAACAGATCTTAAGTGGAAGAGTGGTGCAGGTGGAATGCCACTCTCCTTAAGCCTGCCATCCCCACTACAACTCACGCACATAAGCCGTTTTAGTGGCGGTGGCGAGGAGAGGTCACTGAGCAAGGTATTGAACCCCTTTCTCGGTACACCGAATCAGCCACCTAGACCGGAGGCCATAACATCTGTGACAGCACACTCATGTATAATCGTATTTATAACTCGGTAACTAAACCCACTCCTATAACTACTGAAGCCTTCAACATTTCAGCAGTCAACACAGACATACCTAACGCCTTCTTCAACTGCATCCTCCCTACTGCCTTGCTCAGTGACCAGTGATTATAGCAGCAGCGTCACTCAAAGGCGTGGCCAAAAGCCAAGCACTGGATCTGCTGACTCCAAACCTTTTCTATTTCAGTCAAACTCTTCATTCAGCAACCGATTATAAAGCTCTTTCCAGGAATCTTTAATATCCTTACAGTCCACCATTACCTTTCCTTCATCATTCTTCACACATTGCTCAGATTTAAATACCATATCTTACAGTGGTAACAGATGTCGTTATATCAGTTATTTCCTATTTAATATGAACTACAACGTCCACTTATTGCTTCATTGCTTGTCCAGCGAAGATTTACATAAACGTGAATGGCTGACACTGTTCTGACTTGCGAGTTTTTTTGTAATAAGAAGGAAAGGCTACCATGCAGTGCTTAGTTAAGCATAAGAACAGTCTTAAGTCACACTATTTTATATAAGTTATATGTATATAAAAACAGATTTAAATACTTGAAATAGAATTTTTGTTTTTTTTAAAGTTAAGATTAAGGTATTTACGAATGCAATAATATAATGTCACTTGCTTTTGGTGGTGCCACAGATGTCGCTGGTGTGTGAGCGGTCCTACTTGGTGCCCATGTACCAGAGTGTCTACATGCTTGGCGCCTGTATGGGTGCTGTTTCAGGAGGTGTCATATCGGACAAGTAGGCGAATGTACTTTGTGCTCTGGTCTATTTTGTCATGATGATGATGATGATGATGATGATGATGACGATGATGATGAAGATGATGATGATGATGACTTTCTTTCTACTTCCTCACGTGTGATCTTTAGGGTGGGTCGCCGCCCCGTGCAGTTGTTGGGGGCGGGGCTGATGATTACCCTGGCCTCCCTCCTCGCCGCCTTCCCCAACATCCACGCCATCCTCGCCGCTAGATCCATTGGCGGTTTTCTTCTTGAGATGTCCGCATCAGCGTGCTTTAATCTTAGTTAGTTACCTCTCTAAGGAGATTTCATTGTTTTAATTTCTTAATACCCTGATGCTCGTTTGAAGAAAATCATCTGGTGTGTGTCGGCAACAGTAGAATGCAGGTGTTCCCCCGACCATGAAAGGTTCAGTGGTAACAGTCTCAGGTTCCTATACTATTAGCTAAATAAATGAGTATAGTGTTGCAAAGAATAGAATAATCAAGTAGCCCTGACCATTTGACAGTTATTGTCCCTCTCGGCGTATGGACAAAGGTGCAATTCCGGACAGGAGGACTTGATAAAGTCAAGATGGATGATACAAGTGCCTTTCCCTTCTTACTGGCCGACGGGAAGTTGCTGAACATCCCTCCAACCACTCGAGCCGTGTAACAATCCAGTTATGATACTTCCGTCTCTCAGTACATACGGGGATATAACACTGCTGTCTGTAATGAATTTGTGAAATATTTACCCGTTCGTGTTATACATAGGTTAGGATAATATCATGGGCTATAATGAAATATGAATGACTTGTTATGCTACTGAGGCCTCATATGACTAGGTAGCCTACGACTTGGTGGTAGGGGATTCGCTATAATAATTTGCTCAGACTTCTTCACTCCAGTGATAGCCTAAATTCCCTCACAGTTGTAGATAAAATACTGAAGTGTGCAGTAGATGTTTACAATACCGCAGCACCAGGTTCCAGCGAAATCGTAACAGGATTGATTCTTTTTTTTTTTTTTGCTATCGACATTTGGGCCGGAGTCCCTGGTCATTAAAACAAAAAGTATATGTTATATATAATATAGCTAGATAGATATTTATAATTTTTACGTATTTTTTTCTTTTTTCTTATTACAAATCCTTGTGAGGAAGAAAACAGAAGAAACCTAATCTAATATCCTAAGGCTAATAAACCTGACAGACAAATGATTAACCTATACTAAAGCCTAAAGATACAAATAGCTAAACCTACTCTAATAGGAAAAAAATGCTTCAACCAAAAGAACTCCATCGACTGCAGATATGTAATGCCTCTCTACATTACACACCTGCACTCGTCACCTGCTGACTCTCGGTCGAGGCACAAAGATTAATATCGAGGACATCAATACATATCAATATATAAAAGAGAACCAGAGGATTCTTGAACCTCATTTACATACAAAATCGACTGAAAATTCCCAATACTTTTCTGGAACGCACACTTGTACTCAGCAACTGGTAACTCCCAGGAGAGGCACGTAGTATAATGTAAGGGACATCTATATAAGAAATAGATCAGTCAGAAACAAGAACTATTTCAGATATATCAACTGTCAACCCCAGTTAAATAATATAATATATACATGTTTGCAGTCGATAAAACCATAACTACAAAGTAAACAAGAAGCGGTGCTAAGGCACAGCAAACCCATCACCGGCAGCCAATTTAGTTCTGACGCATGAACACAACGGGATATCTAGTCAAAGATGTCACATATCAATTATGGAGTAAACTGGGTGAAAACTTACGATTTTATGCCCATTCGAAATTTAGGCCCGACCCACCTGACGTTGATCCTCCTACTGCTAACTGGAGGGGGGGGGGGTGACTCCCCTAGTGTACTGAGGCATCTTATAGGATGCGCATTTAGGTTTTAGTTTTATGTCGATATGACGAATCTAAATGGAGTTATGGCTAAAAATAATAATAATGATAATAATTTGTTTTCACCTTTACTGTGCCTACAGCCTGGGCCTCGGCCCAATTTGGCCCAAAATTTAGTCAGGTGATCAGAAGGTCATAGCCCATCATTCCTGCAGTTAGTCAAAACTGCACCAGTAGTTTTTGCGTAAAATTGTTTACAGACAGACAGACCGAGTGAAAATAATACCCATCCCAGAGGATGAGTAAAAAGTCACATCACTCTTATCAATCTGGTCTCCTTCAAGAAAACCATAAATTTATCAGTCATAACAATATCCCCATCACCCAAGATGGTGGAAAAGATGATGGGGACATCTGCTGCTCAGCAGTAATTTATAAATGAAGCACGTTCTTAAATAAATTGCCGACAGCGCAGGATGATATGACCAATAAATAACACTGCACCACAGATGTTGCAGTGTGGTGGAAATTGTCTTTCAGTATATGGCAACACATGGGTGTGCCGAGCATAACTCATCCTTAGTCTTGATAGTTTTCTATCCTCCAAGCGACTAGTGTGATTTGCAGTAGCCCAATGCCCAGGAAGGGCTTACATGTTGGAATGTTAAGTCTGGTTCACTGATCCTGCCACTGAAGATTTACTGATATCTTTATGAGAGGCAGACTCGACAATAGATCAGGAGGAACGTCCCAAGTCTCCTCGAGCTCCACAGCCGATTTCGGAAGTAAGTCAGCCTGCTCATTGCCGTAGATATGACACTGACCGGGAACCCCGAAGGACTTGTCGCACGAATGCAATTTATTAACAAGTGGTGCCAGACACAACAAACCTTGCCCGACAGCAGTAATTTTATTGTTGTTAAATACCGACTCGTTTCTGCCATTTAGTGTCAGTGCACAATTAAAGTCTAAGATATTGGTGCAAATGTTTTCAAGTTATGGCCTCTGAAAATCCGTGATCTTGCATTTGACCTTTGAGAGTCACTCACAGTCAAAGGTCATGCTGCCAATGAAAGCCCATATGAGACTTCCTATATCTTGGTAATAGTAAATATCTCTATCTTCAACAAGATTCGAGATATAGCCCCATGAATGTGCGTGACCTATAGTCTGACCTTTCAAGGTCACTTACGATCAATTTCAAGATACCAATTAAAAACCCATACCATATGGGATTTATTATATGTTGATAAAAGTAAACATCTATCTTCAAACAGTTTCGAGTTATAACCCCCTGAATATCCACGACCTTAAGTTTGACTTTTCAAGGTCATTCAAGGTCAAAGGTCTTGGTGCCAAATGAAGGCCCATATTATGAGATCCTGTATGTTCATAATGGTAAATATATCTATCTTCGACAGTTTTCAAGGTATAGCCCTCTGAAAGTCTGTGACTTTGATTTTGACCTTTCAAAGTCACCTAATTACCTCCAAAATTTAATCACTTTCTTCGGGGACCAGTGCCCTCATATCCTTAAAGTTGTATGCAATTTCATTCAGCCGTTTTTCCGTAATGTTGCTAACAAACAAAGAAACAAAACGACCAAAAACAATACCTCGTCGGACTCTGTCCAGGCGAAGTAACAATGCGGTCCCGGATCTCATTTGAATCAGCAGTGCAAGAGGCAATTGCCTGAAGGGCTGATTTTGAATCTGAAAATATGACAAACGAGTCATGCCTAGAATTTAAAGCATAGTCTATGGCTCTGTCAATCGCAAAAAGTTCAGAGGAAAACACAGATGTTATGAGTCGGCAACCGATACCAGAGGGTACATTCAGCTGACCACACAGTAGCACCCACACATTCACACGACTTGGAGCCGTTGGTATACAATTTGTGGGACCCCATGTGACCAACGATGATGTTATGAAACACATGGTGGACCTCCGCCTCTAGCGCCTTGGTCTATGGTGCTGGGAGCCATGATACATCAACAGTAAAGCTGGGTGGCTCCCAAGGCGCTATACTCTTATACACCAATTTGTCACAATCACTGAGGTCCATTACAAGTTCCCAAGTGAGTAAGTGAAGGTGAACAGCAAGTGGCCGACGAACTCCCCACAAAAGATGGTGGTATTGACGCACGGGGGAACAGGAGACATTGCCGATATCACTTTTTCTATATGTTCTTATGCCGTACGACAGCAGCAGGTGGTCAAGGCAAATACGGAGGGGAGGTAGAGTTGCTCAGAAAATTTTGTTCGCTTACAAAGCCGGCCCACCGATATTTTGTTTTGGTAACGGTGGGTAGCATAACACATACCAATGCACAAACGTTTGGCAATAATTATGTTTATCAAATAAATACGTCGATAAAGGAAGTCGAACACACATTTTACCCAGGATATATCACTGCATGACATAAATCAGGTCATATTTTTCTATGCACAGCAAAATTATTCTTACTTTTTTCATACTATTGTCGTCTTATCCCTCCATGGGAACCTGCTGCCACCATACCTTGTTTTTTTTTTATTAAAGTAAGGGTAATGTCTGTGTTTTGTAGTCCTGATATAAAGCAGAAATGTGTTTCACGAACAGTTAATTTACTCCATTATAACATTCTTGTTTCCTGTCCCTGAACCTGATGCTCGAGCAGCAGCCCATTATGATTCGCTTTTCAGGAGTTGAACTCAAGGAAAGCTTCGGATCCGTCCTTGGTTTCCCAGTGACATATGAAGGGAGTGGGAGAGCAGGGTATATTAGAAGAAGGTGTGGCTTGTATAATCATGGAATTAAAGTTTGTGTGTTCAGTCACACTGGAGTTATACAACACAGCAACACATGTTAGCAATTCATATACGGTTAAAATCTTTAACAAGAGCATAGTAATCGGAAAATGACATAGCCTCACCGCTACTAACGTCATAACGTCACATAGCACAACCCCCAACAGTGTTAAATAAATTGCGAAAACACACACACACACACACACACACACACAAGCGCGCTCGTTTTCCAATTGCAGTACTGTGTGTTTCGTGGCGACACTATTGAATACCTCCATTATTTCATTCATCCACTTCAGGCTTTGTTTACTTCTATATTTATTAGTATTATTACCTCCGCCAAGGAGGTTATGTTTTCATCCCTGTCCGTTTGTTTGTTTGTTGGTTGGTTGGTTTGTGAGTAAAATTACACAAAAACTACTGGACAGATTTCCACGAAACTTGGTAGAAGAATAGGCCTTGGCCCAGAATAGACTCCAGTAAATTTTGGTGTAGATCCGGATCCAGGATTTTTTTTCCACTTTCTTTAACATTGCGAGAAAGGGCGTTTTCCGACAGTTTCGTAAATTTTTCAGTGAAAAATGCATGGATCTTGATGAAATAAATCAGGTATATTTAGGATGCTTGTATTTACAAATGTGTACAGTTTGGCGCGGATCCATATAAAATTCCGGATCTAGCGGATTAAAATATGCTTTTATAGGGGGGGGGTAGTCTTTTTCCAGCTACATGTTGGCCTTTGGCGGGGGTATGCGCTCTACTGAGTGCCATTCTAGTAATTATTATTATTATTATTATTATTATTATTATTATTATTGTTGTTGTTGTTGTTATTACCTCCCTTTACTTGGGGGAAGCAGCCTAGGTATATAGATAGATATATTATTATTATTATTATTATTATAAGGGGGTGCAGGGAACAGCATGGTGGACTGAAGAGGTGAGACAGGCTGTGGCACAAAAGAGGAAAGCCTATAGTGAGTGGATGAGGAACAGGGGCGTCGAAGTTGAGAGACGGAAGAGAGAATTGTATGTAGAGAGGAGTAGAGAGGTGAAAAGATTAGTAAGAGAGAGTATGAAAAGAGTGGATGAGGAATTTGGAAGGAATCTGAGTGCACAGTAGAGGGAATGTAAGAAAATGTTCTGGAAAGAGGTAAAAGAGACTTAGACAGAGTGCCAAAGAAGTTAGCTGGGGAGTGAAAGATAAAAATGGTAGATTACTAGTGGAGAAGGGAGAAAAGTGAGCAGACGGAGAGAACACTTTAATGAATTGTTGAACATGGAGAATAACATGAAGAATGAAAGTAATGCAAGTATAAGTGGCTGGGGAATGGCTGGGAGAAGGAGGAATGTGACAAAAAAGGAAGAAATCAGTAGGATGGAAGTTGTGGAAGCAATGAAAGTTAAAATGGGGAAAGTCCCAGGAATTGATGGAGTGTGTGGTGAAATGCTGAAGCATGGAGGAGAGATAGTAGTAGAATGGATGTGGAAGATGTGCAGATTGGCATGGGAGGAAGGTAGAGACCCGGAGGATTGGAAGTCAGGTATAATTATTCCCCTGTATAACAGAAATGGGGAAAAAGAAGTGTGTGATAATCATAGGCGTATTTGTCTTCTTACTGTAATAAGAAAAGTATACAGTAGGATACATATTGACAGTTAGGGAAATAAGAGAGGAATTAGTTGGAGAAGAACAGGGAGGTTTTAGGAAGGGAAGAGGTTGTGTAGATCAGATATTCATTCTTACATCTCTAGTGGAGAAGTTTCTAGAGAAGGGAAAGAGGTTGTATGCGGCCTTCATGGATTTCGAGAAGGCTTATGACAGGGTGGATAGACAAGGATTGTGCAAAGTGTTAAGAATATCTGGAGTAGATGGAAAGTTGTTGAAGGCCGTGAAGAGTATGTATGAGGGTGCTAAGGCTTCAGTGTGTGTGGACAGTGAACTGAGTGAATTTTTCTGTTTGACGGTTGGACTGAAACAAGGATGTGTCATTTCCAAACGTCCTGGGTGCACTTTATACAATGTGCAGCTTGAAAGAGCTTCAGGAACAGTGAAAAAATGGCGAGTCTCTCTCCCTCATAGGATTCAGAGATGCCAACTAATGTTTAATTACAATTAGCTAAATAAGGTTCATTTACTTCATGAAATATACAAGGAAAATCCAACTTACTTTTATCTTAGTTTTAAATAAAACTAAAGCCAAGTATTCCCTTTATCTATTGTACTATGTATTAAACCCCCTTCCGTTTTTCTCGTGAGGATACACGTCATCCCACCATGAAGGCGCAGTTAGGTCAATGGAAAATTCCTAAGTAAGGGAAGAGGTTGTATAGACCAGATATTTATTCTTAGATCTTCAGTGGAAAAGTTTCTAGAGAAGGGAAAGAAGTTGTATGCAGCCTTCATGGATTTGGAGAAAGCATATGACAGGGTGGATAGGCAAGGATTGTGGAAAGTATTAAGAATATATGGAGTGGATGGGAAGTTGTTGAAGGCAGTGGAGAGTATGTATGAGGGTGCTAAGGCCGCAGTACGTGTGGATGGCAAACTGAGTGAATCTTTCCATTTGATGGTTGGATTGAAACAAGATGTGTCATGTCTCCATGGTTGTTCAATCTATACATGGATGGGGTTATAAAAGAGATACAAGGTCAGGCAGTGGATGTGACAGCGGGCAGTGTTTGGAAACTCCCTGTACTGTTGTTTGCAGATGATACTGTGTCGTTGAGTGAAGACGAATGGCAGCTGCAAGGCTTGGTAGATGAGTTTGGGGGAGTGTGTAAGAAACGGAATCTAAATGTGAATGTAAGGAAGAGTAAAGTGATGGTCTTCGAGAGAAGTGAGGCCTGTGAATGTACAGTGAGATTGGATGGGGAGGATATGGAGAATGTGAGTGCATTTAAGTACTTGGGTAGTGTGATGAGTAAGGATGGAAGTTTAGAGGGTGAATTGCTTGAAAGGGTGCAGCAGGGAAGGAAGGTTGCTGGTTCGTTGAAAGCAGTGAAAAGAAACAGGGAAGTGAGCATGGAGGTGAAAAAGTTGTTACATGACAATATTGTGATACCAACTCTAACATATGGAAGTGAAGCTTGGACCCTGTTGGAAGGACAGAAGGCAAGAGTGAGAGCAGTGGAAATGAGTTATTTGAGAGGAGCATGGGGAGTCACATGGAGAGACAGACTAACAAATGAGGAAGTGAAGAAGCGTTGTGGTGTGGATGTGGACGTAATAGGAAGCGTTAGGAGAAACACGTTAAGGTGGTTTGGGCATGTGGAGAGGATGGAGAGTGAAAGACTGACGAGGAGAGTGTATGTGCGTGAAGTGGAGGGGGGGAGGGGGAGGGAGGGGGAGGCCGAGGATGAGATGGAGGGATCGAGTGGAGAGGTAGTGTACAGTACATGAGAGAGGGGGTGTGTGAGTTGGGAGCGGGGTAGTGAAATGGCGGGGGACAGCGACATGGAGGCGATTTGTTTGTGGCCACCCCGTGAGGGATTGAGGCGTCTGGCAATAGATAGATAGAAAGATTTACACAAATTTACAATATAGTTGTCCACAAGGATTAACTGCAATAACATTTAATTTATTAATAATAAGAATTATTAACTAGAACTGAAACGCAAGCTTTGGGTTAGAAAACCGCTTGAATTAGTCATTAACCCTCTCTGAGTTTTCCTCTGCTTTCAACAGGGACAACTATTTCAAAAAGTAAAGAGCGCTGCCGCTCTAGGGAAAAATATTTCCCACAGAAGTTATGTTCTACCGGACCAAAGGTCTTTACTTACAGGAGAGGATACATTTTGAAATTAAAGTAATGCTATTTTGTGTATATAAGTACAAATATAAATAGGCTAACACTTACTTTCTACATTATGATCTGGAGCAATAAACACCGTATTTCGTCTCGACATATGGGTAACCTTACATAAAACATATATTAATTAACATTCACATAACATAAACTACCTACTAACGACGATAGACTACTGATGGTTCTCCTGCTCTTCCGCCAACCCCCTTCTCATCGTGTTTTTTACCTGACTTCCCTCTCCGTTTCCTGCCTCCAGTCCCCCTCTCGTCCGTCCCCTATTCCTAGCCTCTCTTTCCTCCAGATCGTAAGTTATTTTTACCTGGCCACAATGCCACCACCCAGCAGGCAAAAAAACACTATCTCTGCGAAAAATACTTGCATCCATATTCTGGTCACTACGACCAGGGAAACAAACTCAGTGTTGCCACATACAGGGGAATCCCCAATGGTTGAATCGGGAAAATATTGGTTTGGTGTCCTTAAACAGCATGGAATTTGCATGTAAATTTCAAAGGAAAATGCTTTTTATAAACTGTTTCGTTGAGTGATTCAATCAGGAGAGGAAGAGGGAGAGTGAGACACACAGGTGATGATGGTTTGGCGAAGTATTGTAGGAATTAATGGCAATAACGGGTGAAATCACCAAAACAAAGCAAGTTATGAAAGTAAGTTTTAAGTGAACGGAAAGTTTTATGAGGGGGATACAATAATACAGATATTGAAAGTAAAAGGGTTATCGACAATTTTAGGTGAAATATGTATACGTATCCAACAAGGAATACTGTATTATACAATTACCTGGTGCAACTACAATGATCGTCCGTGATAAAAGTGCAGGAAATAAGTAATGATATAGTGACGTAAGATAAAATCATAGGTGCATACAGCCTCACAAGATATTCCAGTACGAAAGAGGAGACGTCGAAGGGTTCTTATACGTGTGAAGCACCGTAGTTCTGCCCATAAGCTGATAAACATTTTCACATTTTGTAATATTTTCACATATATCACTTTAGTAACAGAAGAAGACTGATAGCATTACAATAAAAACCCTCTGTTGTATGATAATTTATAAATATAAGCTTGCGAAAAAAAATGATAAACTGCAATATATTCTCTCCTCACTTCTATCTGAACTAACACTACGTTGGCACTGAAAGTGAAGTTGTCAGAATATCAATAACGAGCCAAAACTCACACATTGGTGTTATCATCGGTAATAAGAATATATTGCTCTGTATTTCGCCAAGGAAGGTTATAAGTGTGGACAATAATCTGTTCACCCGTTGACATCCGTTGACATTTAATGTGAACATGTGTGGCCATCACACTCATGACGTCACGTGTTCTGTAACCAGGCCTACACTCTCCGCAACGACATTGAAATATAGAGGGCAAATCCAGTATGATAATTTATCGTTATCAATGGCAACACGAAGCTCATGGACAAATAACTGTATATTTCTTACACTGGGTTATATTGGGTTATTAGGTTATTTGGCCCATCCAGGAATTTGAGAGCTCCAAGTTCTGCCCACACAGTGAACATAGTCATTTTACACTTGTATACGATCGGTTAGCTCTCGTGAATACCCAGTCCATACCACAATCACTTAGTTCTCACTCCGCAGTGGCCACAATCCCATTACACACACACACGTTTGTTCAACCCTCATGGCCTCCCTGTAAAATCATCACCAGCTAGTTCTCCTCCCACAGCGTTCGCAGTCACTCTACACACGCAAACATTTGGTCAACTCTCGTGACTACCCAGGGAACACTATTACCACCACCTAGTTCTCCCACTCATAGTGACCTCCGTCAGTTTACACATGCATACATTGGGTCAACTCTCATGAGTTTCCAGGGAACACTATCACCACCACCTAGTCTTCCGCTTTATAATGACCTCAGTCAGTTTACACACGTATACATTTGGTCAACCCTTGTGACTACCCATCACCTAGTTCTCCGTCGCCCAGAGTAGCCATAGTCACCTTACTCACGCATAGTTATAATGAACTCTCGTGACCACCTTGAGAATAACAACACTCCTAATGTCATTAAGGGTTGGCATAGTGAACAACCAGTGCAAGGATACCAAGTTTGTCAGTATCAGCGACCGAATATGTTTTGTTTAATTTAAAAAAATAAATAAATACATTTGGTTAATATATAGATGAAGGTCTGGTCTGCATTAGTTATTGATTTTTTTCTTTCATGGGCGTTAACATAACACGAAATATACGTTGCTCTCTAGCACAAATACGTTTTATGGCTACGGATGATGTTTAACAACACGGGTCAGTTTTACCCCTCAACGGTAACAGCTTAGGTTGCGTTGGTTAGACCGCACCCCTACGAAGGGTCGATGAGGTGGGTAATCCTGTTATGTTAGGGTAGGTGTAGGTTTGGTTAGGTTATTTTGGGGACAGAGCCCTCCAGTTAGATTAGGCAAAGTGACGATAGGTTAATGTTAGGTTACTTGACATGAATAGAGACTTTCCTACTATTTTTGGATTTGCTTCTACTTTAAAATATTTTCTCTGGGAAAGTCAGAGCATCTAAATAAATCATTATTTTAAGGAGATAGTTTTAAACACTCTCCACCTCGAGCGATCTCCCTGTGTCGAGTAAAATCATATGGTGTTAGCCATAGACCCAGAGTAAAATAACAACTACATCTACGTGGCTGAGAGGGTAAAGAAGATAGTTTTTAACTTGTAAGACCAAAAATGACCTAAACAATAGTGTGTTTTACTCATTTCTCAGCAGATAATATGATTATGAAAGTCCGGAAAAGGGCCAAATATATCCACTAATCATCAGTGCATCCAACAAGGTAGGTGGAAGTGGAAACAACTAAAGACGGGACCCGGTGTAGCATGAAATCCTGACCCCTTGCGCTCAATGCGCATACCCTGCGCATACGCCGTCGGCTGCCAGACACTTGCCAAACGTATGACTCATTCATTCTCTAACACTGGGGAGAGAAGAACTCGTAGCTGGCTATTTCGTCCCTCGGTGAATGGGGATTAAGGAATTTCACCCATGATAATCTCAACTAATTTATATTGTTAACCCCCATCATTTTTATCATTTTAGAATCTTGATCTCCCAGTCCTCTGTTGTAATGTATGATAGACGTTATTGTACATGTGGATTTGCGCCAATACCGCAATTATCGGTGCTTCTAACCCCATGTGGATAATAAATTTTATGAAGAACAGGATATCGGATAATGTAATTAATGTAAATGAAACTGATAATGACCAAATACAAGTTTAATTCACTGCTGAAACATGGAACTGTATGAAATAATATCACTAATATTTCCATGTTATTTCCACGAATCTGCGGAAACAGTGATGGTTGCCCATGATGCTAGGCACTTTTTGGAACTTCGAACTGAATCAAAGGAGGGGGGGGCATGGCATCATGCCCCCCCTCCCTGTCTGCGCCACTGGCGCACAACCCTGAGGGACCACTGGCACAGCTTGGTGAAGGAGAGCAAGGCCTGCCGGAAGTCTCCCTTGGCAAACTCCCGATTGTCAGACTCCACTAGTGCCGAGTCCTCATAATGACGCAGCTGATTCTCCGGAATCTAGAGGCCAAGTGGGGGGTGGGAGGGAGGCAAAGTTACCCCAAGAGAGTTGCCGGGCTGGACTAACTCTCCAATGCCTGGAGGAGGAGGCACAGCAGGAGTCACCAACGAAGACACAGGGGCGTCAGGAGCAACCTCAGATGGCAACGAGGGTTCAGCATCTCCAACCTCGATGGGAACCTCAGTTTGAGAGGCAGACTGATGGGGGACAGCATGCCCCGACAGCTGGATCCTCGTCGGGCGAGTGGAGAGCTGCAACTGCAGCACCCGCAGGACCAAGGAGGTGGGGGTCAAAGAGGACCCAGGATGATGATGATGACAACGAGGAGCCCCCCCTCCCAGTCCTCTGTACCACGGGTGTGGAGGAAAAAGACTCGGAGATGGAGATGGCAGGGAGCCCGTTGACCTGGAAAATGACGGACAGGCGCCGAGCAAAAACTGCCATACATCTCACCGAGAAGGCCCGACTCTTTGAAGCAGACTCACAAAAAATGAAATCATGTGGTATGGTTGCAGTAGGAGGTTGACATGGAAGATTAAGACTACAAAATTATGGAGACAGTATAAATAATTTGCATTCATTATAAAAATATAACCTAATACACGTTATGTAGTGATATATCTTGGGTAGAATATGTGTTCGAGTATCCTTACAGACATAGTTATCTGATAAACATAATCAGTGCCAGAGATAAGTGTTTGTGTGTTCATAATGTGTACTATGTCTGTGTGTTTGTGCATGTGCTTACTATCCACAGTTACCAGAGTAAAACTTCGGTGGGCCACCTTGGTAAGGGAACCGAATTTCTCTGGGCAACTGTACATTCACCTCCATTTTCATTCGAGCTACGTGTGTACACCAGGCAGCTCCAAAATACATTCACAAACATCATTTCTTCAACACATCCAACCTCCTTAATGTGGCATACACCTGTGCCCATAGTCTAGCTTTGATCTAATAAGGTAGGCTACTTATACACCGTTAATAATGATTTTCTGTCGACACCCCAGGTAGTACCCGGTAGGTACTTGAGGACATTTAATGGTTTATCACAACGAGAAATCAAATCATTAACATGAAATGATCAAAATGGAAGCCCAAAACCCTTACAGAATTCTGAAAAGGTACAGCCTGATTATCCAAAGTGAAGCGCAAATTACGTATTGTACATTGAAAAACTACAGCAGCACACTTACGGATGGAAAACTTAAATCCCCACTGCAAAGCCCATTGGTGGGAAAAATCAAGGGCTGTTTGAATCTGCCCAGTCGAAAATTGTGTATTACAGGAAGAAATCGTTGCACTAGTTTAAGTCAACTTTCTTCTGTGATGTTTCTTCCGCAAATAAAATATAAGCTGGATAATGTGGGGCTTTAGTTATGGCTTTGTAAACATTAACCCTAACCTAGTTTGTTTTCCTTAATACTGAAAATGAACAGAAGTTAATAATTTTCAAGCCATTGTAGGAATTAACATACCCAAACACCACTTAGCCTAGCCTAGATCTGTGTCATTCAAGTCTAACCAAAAGCAATAGGGGAAGGTGGTGATTGAATCGGTTGAGACGTGGCCTGCAGTCCTAATGGACCCAGGTTAAAATCCCAACTGGGGCAGGGAACAGTTTAAGGATTTGAATTTCATAAAAACAGACTTTACAGATCTACCAGAAGAACCGCCAACATGTCGTAAAAATAACCCTGTTAATACTAGTACACCAGTCTTGTATGAAACAGCCCTAGCATGCATTCAGTATGGACGGTGAGTGTTAGTGACAAAGTGATGACATGTAGAGGTGTATGCTATGTAGGAGGACTACTGGGCCTTGAGAGCAGGCTGTGAAGCCTATGCCGAGGATTGGACACATAAAAAAAAAAAAATTCCATTACAGTATTATCCTTAGCCATTGGCAGAGTCCATCTTGACTGATTTCAAATTTGAAAACACGAGACTGGGCCACTTCCAGCCATTTAATTAGCTGAATCAGAACCATAATGCACCAGTGAAAACAACAACATACTGTCTATAACTATAATACTCACACACACACACACACACACACAAATTCATCTTTAACCTGAGGAGTCCCGTCGATGTATGGGTACGTCGCAACGTTTTGTCACGATGACTCCCATCGACATACCCATACGTCATGCAATTGCAAGTCAGCCATTTGCACAATTTTCAAGTTTCATGGGTGATTTTTGGTAGGCATATGTGAGAGACCCTCTACCCGCTGTCAAGCGGGGATACTGCCTAACCCCACCTGACCCCCGATCCCCCCACACTCTGCAATTCACCTGTTAGCAGTGACCTGGCCAGTAAAGACATGTCGCGCCACGGTCTCTCCAATGACGAAATTCACGGTCAAAGTGATTCCTGAGGTGGAGGACAAAGAAATAAAGAAGCTAGAGAAAGAAACAAACAGAAGTGATGAGGTGATAATGTCGAAAAGAAAGGTGCCATTTGCTGATGTGTTTGGTGAGCGAACAATGCTTATATCGCCTATATTATTGTGTGAAAACCAATATAGTCTTGTACTACACATAAATTCGTACCAAATAAATAAATAAATACGTAATTTAAAGTGGCCTGAATTAGTTAACCCTCCCATAGTTCACGTTCCTTGCAGCCAGGTAACCTGAGAAAGAATGAAAAGGTAAGGCTGACTGTCACTTGTAGCAACATTTATAACCTCAGGAGGGCGATTTCTCTATGAATTTTCGATGTTTCTTACCAGAAGTGGGGGTTTGAGCAAAAGAAAAAAAAATCCGAAATTGGTCGGGATTGGGGGGTGTCAGAGGTGGAAAATCGGTCGGGACGTGACGGGTTAATGGACGAAATGTAAGTAAACCGCCATCACAGATGCACATTAGATGCCACAATATCTCGCTTAAGTTTTATTTGTGGAGGAAACGTCACAGAATAAAGTTAACTTAGAATCGTGCAACAAATTAATTCCCGATATTATTTCTTAGGAATCTGGTGCTATGGTTTTATAAACATTATCCAAGCAAGCTGAGTCAGCATTTAGAATAATGCAATGGATCTTTGTTTAACATCTGAGGATGTCTCCTACAGACTCTGACATGTTGCTAAATAGTAAGAGGGGTAATGAGACGGATTATCTCTCAGATTCTGTTTGATATACCACGATCGTATTTGAAATGTGAAAATCACTTGCTGATAATCCAGATATGATTAAATAACTAAACTCATTAATCACTTACTGCAGAGAGGAATATGATGATTGATGATGATATTGATGATGAATTTATGATTGCCAACATGCAGTAATGGAGACGACTACCAGCCATGTGAGACCCATGGTGGGGATGCTGGTGATGATACCATGGGGCCTGGGTCAGATGCTGCTGGGTGGCCTGGGCTACGCTATCAAGAACTGGCGCTACCTACAGCTGGCTATTTCTCTGCCATTCATTCTCCTCCTACCTGCCTTTTGGTAATCATATATTGTACCCTTCAGTGTCGTAATGTACATTTAAAGTTTATTCATATTGTTTCCTGAATATTCAATTCACTTAAGGATACATTTCTCGAATTGAAGGGGTTCAGTATAGCTCTTATTGAAGCCCTTTACTACATCAGGTTGCATTCGTGATTAATAAAATCTGTCGGTAGCAAGAATAAACCAATACAAGAAGGAACTTTCACAGATTGCACCAAGAAGTGTACGGTGTGCGGATTACGTGAAGTTGACCCTGTCAGGTGCGTGTTGCGTGAGACTAGTAAATAACGTGTTTTTGGAGTGCGGTGCTCTAAAGCCGTGTTGTGAGGGATCAAGGGGGATCAAGGGGGATATGAGGTATGAGTTTTTCTGTTTTAAAATAAAAATCAGGCTTTCCTTTATCTTGGATAGCATAATGAGTAGTGTAATGTGTCTGTATTAAAAAGCGTGTGCTCCTTTTTTTTAACAATTAAAATTTATTATTCATTATTTCCAGATGTTGGGAATGTTGCAGTATACACATGAGTGATTGCTGATGTTTGTGAGATCCTAGATTTCACGTGGTCCTAAATGTTCCAGGAGTAGGTGACTGCTGTCATCCGACATTGTGCTTGTAGAATTATTTGTTTTCATGAGAACGGTATGTGCCCCTTCTGGAGTGAAAGGGGTTAAGGTGTGGTTGAGTGGATGGAACAGCCTATGCATAGATTGTTTTTCTGATACAGTAAGAG
>JAGKTI010009825.1:4490-29946 GCA_018397915.1 Birgus latro
TCTCTCTCTCTCTCTCTGTCTGTCTGTCTGTCTGTCTTTGCATTGCATCTACCAAATGATCTTGATGTTTTATTGAAGCTAACCTTTGAGAATTTTGTTTGCAGATATTAATCTTGACCATTGAAGAGTTAATTCCACTTTCCTCTAATGTCTAAGATGCGGGATGAATTTTAGATTTTGGACTGTTCATAACATAGTTTGAGTAGTCCAATTTTCATACCACCATGGTTAGAGATAGCAGACAATTGGTTTACTGTGTTGTGGGTACCTGATGATGCAGCAGTTAGAACATCCTTGTTGGAGGGACAGCCTTGCATATGTTTGATCTCAAAAAGTGAACTGAAGGTTTTTCAGCCATGTACTGTAATGTCTTCAGAGGAAGTAGACTAGCACCATTTCGTTAAATGTACTGCACTGTTGAAGCCTAGCCTTGGGCCTGTGCAATTTGTATGGAGTAACATAGGAATTACTTATTGTTTTTTCCTCTGCTATGAGGGATGAATTATAATATTGTTACTGTTAATAATATATTTAAAAGTGGCCAGATGTTCCTACCACCATAATTGTTGTAAATTAACATCAGTTTACTTTGGTGTTTTGGTTTGTTGCCAGCTACCACGTACCTGAGGTGCGATTGGTGCGAGGTGTGGTGCTGAAGTCGGGGATGGAGACCAGTGTACAGGTATCCCTTTGCAACCCCACTCCCCATGACATCACTCTTGCACTCCTTCCATTTGTCCCAGAGGCATACATGGAGGCACAGCAGAAGGGTGGGTTGAAATGAGTATTGTACATGTTTCTGCATCCTAACTATTTTGGTACAGTGACATTTTCTTTTCTTTCACTCTGGCTACCATTAACCCTTTCGATACTTAGGGTAGCGGTGCAAAAGTCACCCGCTCGTTACTGGACAACGCAGGCTGTGTTGAACCTATTGTCACTTGCTCGTTACTGGACAATGCAAGCTGCGTCAAACAAAATTGCCCCTTCATGGAAAGTAAAAACTTCGTAAATTAACGCATAATTTTTATTCACTGAATGTTTGTATTAACATCATAAGCAAGTACAACTATTTGAGATTACTTGATTTAAAAATCAGGGAGATAGAGGCATAAAGACAGGGGAAAAAATAATTTTGCTACAACTTTGGTCGTGCGCAACTCCACTCCCGCACTTCATAGGCAACTGTAAGAAAATTTCCTTTTGCAGTACCCAAATGATCCTACAGTAAATGTTTATATACCAAAATGTAGCTGATGAAAATTCCTAAAACTCTTTCTCAGTAACATTTACCATAAAACATATATTTCTGTGAGGAAACAAGAAGGAAAGAAAGAACATCATAAATTAGCATACTGTATATTCGCCGAACTACACTGAGTAACAAGCCAAATGGTTTCCTGTACACCAGGAAACCATTTATTATGCTGGGTGGTAACCATATAACCAAATTTTGGCGCCTGGTGGCTTAGTGGGTAATTACGGCGCTCCAGTCAGATTGAGCCGGTGAAGGTTTATATCCAAGGGGTGGTTGGGGTTTATTGCTCATGTAATGCCACTCAGGGATGAGTGAGGCTGGTCACGCTCATCTTAAATGTCAGGACCAACTTGCCTAGCCCCTGGCTCCTATGCTGTGTTCATCCTTGCATTTCTCGCTGAATTTTCGATGTTTCCCACCAAAAGCGGAGGTTTGAGCCAAAAAAAGATAAGTTGAAAATTGGTCGGGTTCTGGGCATGGGTCGGTACGAGGCAGGTTAAGTAAAGTTCCATTTAGACCTCTTATGTGTTAGTTTCCACAACAATCTTCTGTGTGGTACCTTGTCAAATGCTTTCTTTAGGTCCAAAAAGACACAGTCCATCTGCCCGTCTCTTGCATACCGTCTATCACTCTTGATTAAATGTTTAGTTGGTTTGTAGTACAATGCCTTCATTTTCTGAAGCCAAATTGATGATATGTTATTATATTAGTTCCTTCCAGGTATTTGATCCATCGATCTTTCACTATGATCTCACAAATATTTGCAACAACACTGGTTAGTGATACCGGCCTATAATTCAGTGACTCATCCTTGTTACCTTCCTTGTGTATGGGGACCACATTTGCTCTTTTCCAATCCCAAGGGACTTCACTTTTTGCTAGTGAGCTCATAATGATGTCATATATCCATCCTGCTGGTTCCTTTCAACATTCTTTTATTATCCAGTGAGACACTCCATCTGGTCCCAGTGCTTTCCTAACATTTTGCTTTTCCATTAACTGCATTATTTCTTGCATATCTGCTTGTATTTCATCCAGCACTAAGTCCTTAGGTCTATCGATATTTTCACTAAACTCACTCTCTCTTGTTAAAACAGTTTGAAAACATATGTTGATGTTCATTACTTCAGCCTGTGCACCTGGATCCTCGTAAACAGCATATCTACTGTACTTTCAATCTGTATATCCCTTCCTTGTTTTTTAATTTTCCATATGCATATCTGTAGAAGAGCTGTGCTTCATCCTTGCATTTGTCTACCACACTCTTCTCATAATTTCTTCTTTCTTCTCTTTGAATCCTTACATATTCATTCCTTTCCAGTTTATATTTCTCCCATAGATTGTTTCCTCCCTCTCTTCTCCATCCCCTCCAAGCCTTTTCTCTCTTCATTCTTGCTTCTCTGCATCTCATGTTATACCACTCCTTCCTGTTTTCCTCCCTGATCTTCACCTTCTGTACATACCATTCAGCTCCATCTTTGTATATTCGTAAAAACTCATCCCACTTTTCTTGAGTACCTCTTGGCCCGTTGAAATTTTCTCCAGTCATTTTCTGTGAAGTGTTTTCTTAGCCTGTTGAAATCATCTTTACCATAATTGTATCGTCCATTTCTCTGTGATTCTGATCTTGCAACGTTTCTTTCATCTTTTATTATACACTCGATGAGAATGTAGTAACTTTTTCCTAATGGGCAATTGTACATCAACTCGTCTATATATATATATATATATGTATATATATTTTCTTAAGTAGTAGATCCAGTTGAGAGGGTTCTTCATTTCCTCTGAATCCTGTATTCTCTGTAATCCACTGTGTCATGACATTACTCATTACCATATTTAACATTTTGCTTCCCCATGACTCCTCTCCACCCTCTGTGTACCAGTCTTCCCAGCAAACTTCCTCACAGTTAAAATCTCCTATCACTACTATGTCACTGCAGTACTTCTGCTTATTCATCTTTGTAATCATTCATTGGTGTCACTAAGCCTTTCTTCATATTCTCCCTTAGCCCATGCTCTGGTCTTGGGTGGAACATATGCCACTGTGTGTGTGTGTGTGTGTGAGAGAGAGACGTGTGGGGGTAGTAGGGCGGTTTGGCTGTCTTTTCTCCCTCCCAGTCCCCTTGCCCTCCTCCACACCTGCTTGTCTCCCTCTCCATCCCCCCACCCTCCCCCATCCCTGCTTGTCTCCCTCCCTGTCCCTCCACCCTCTCCCACCCCTGCTTGTCTCCCTCCCCATCCCCCCACCCTCCCTCGCCCCTGCTTGGTGCACTGCCAGCGGCCTGCCTTTCTGGCATCTAAATACCACACATTGCACCCACCTTACCTCCCTGCATGTGTTGTTTGATGTCTCATTTTTTAGCAGTAGTATTGTTTATGAGAATAAAAACCTTACCTATGGTGTTTCTGTGTCAGTCTTTATTGATTGAGTAGGGTATATGAGAGTTTGGGTGTGGACCTGGAATGCATCTGTGTTTTTTCTTCAGTATCTTATGGAGAAAACAGCTTTGATATCTGACATACTCGCTGACCAAACACTCCCAATGGTACACAACACTGCTGGATATTGGGATATGGGTGTATTAGATGCATATAATAGAAGTTAGTATGTTGTTATGCAGCAATTGTGATAAACTTGTGCAAAGTGTGTTAGCTGTGTTGTCATATTGAAAGTGTTCTTCATTCAGAATAATGAAAAATGTGTTGATGTGTGTAATGAAGTTTATAGGTGGCATTGGATACAAGAGAAATGAGTGTGGTTATACAGAAAGTGTGATAAAGTTGTGCCAAGTGTGTTAGCTTTTTTTTTTTTTTTTTTTATGTGTCCGACTCTGGGCATAGGCTTCACAGCCTGCTATCAAGGCCCAGTCGTCCTCCTACAGTCTACATGTCACCACTTCGGCGCTTAACACCCACCGTCCATATTGAATACATGCTAGGGCTGTCTCATACAGGACTGGTGTATTGGTATTAGCGGGGTCATTTTTACGTCGGCGGGTCTTCTGGTAGATCAGTAAAGCCTGATTTAATGAAATTCAAATCCTTAAACTGTTCCCTGCACCAGCGAGGATTCGAACCTGGGTCCCACGGGACCGCAAGCCAACTCTCTACCGATCGAGCTACCGCCTCCCCTAAAGCTGTGGTTGATTGTCTAACCATTTCACTCTGATGACATTCAGTTTTGGTTTAGTTTCTTCTTGTTGCCTCTAGATAATTTTATTCAGTGTAGTGTAGACCTCTCATATTAAAAACGGGTAATGAAGATTTTAACTGTTCCCTCTAGTTCAAGTCTCTTAAGCAGAATAAAAACAATGAGTACTGTAATAGGAAAAATGAAGTAGAAATGCTGTGCCAGTAGTTTAAGATGTTGGTAGTGTGATATTTTGCATCAGTGTATTTTATATTACAGTAATCCCTCCAATATCCATTGTAATAGAGCCAAAGGCATGTCCGAATATTGGTTTTGTCCGGATATTGGTCCTGAAGCTCCAGCACTGGTTTTTCATGACCCTAACCTAACCTAACCTAAATGAGAAAACTACCTTCCTACCTCCCTAGTGGACATGTATAGCACTTATTTAGGTCCCTTTTCACATAAATAATGCACACATAGCATGAATTTATTGAATTTTAACAAAAAAATGATGATTTAGAGGTGAGTGAGTCATAGGAGCTCAGAACTTGCCAGCATAGTATAAGTAAGTATCGGACATGGAAATAATCTTTTCTCACATTTTATGCACTAAATTATTGGATACAAAGCATCAAATACAGTAAATGATGTTAATTGCTACCAGAAAAATGGTTAGGTTAGGTTAGGTTAGGTTAGGTTAGGTTAGGTTAGGTTTGGTTTGGTTAGGTTATGACCGGACATGAAATTCACTGCTTCAACCTTTTTCATAGCTGGTGCACTTAATAACCATGCATGAAAGAATTAAATTAAAAGCAGGAAATTATGATTAACACAATGTTAGGTTAGGTTAGGTTAGGACCGGACATGAAATTCACTACTTCAACCTTTTTTCTAGCTGTTTTACTTAAGAACCATGCATGGAAAAATTAAATAGCAAGCAGGAAATTATGATTAACATTTAGGTAATGTACAGCATGATGAAAACAGGTTAGGCATGACAATCTTTATGGCAACCATAGGTTAGGTTAGGTTAGGACTGGACATGAAATTAACTGCTCCCACCTTTTTTCTAGCTGTTTTACTTAAGAACCATGCATGGAAAAATTAAATAGGAAGCAGGAAATTATGATTAACATTTTTGGTAATTTTTTAACACATGTACAGCATGGTGAAAACAGGTTAGGCATGACAATCTTTATGGTAACCATAGGTTAGGTTAGGTTAGGACTGAACATGAAATTAACTGCTTCAACCTTTTTTCTAGCTGTTTTACTTAAGAACCATGCATGGGAAAATTAAATGGCAAGCAGGAAACTATGATTAACATTTAGGGTAATTTCTTAACACATTAACAGCATGATGAAAACAGGTTAGGCATGAAAATCTTTATGGTAACCATAGGTTAGGTTAGGTTAGGTTAGGACCGGACATGAAATTCACATCTTCCACCTTTTTTCTAGCTGTTTTACTTAAGAACCATGCATGGAAAAATTAAATTGCAAGCAGGAAATTATGATTAACGTTTAGGGTAATTTCTTAACACGTTAATAGCATGATGAAAACAGGTTAGGCATGAAAATCTTTATGGTAACCATAGGTTAGGTTAGGTTAGTACTGGACATGAAATTCAAATCTTCTACCTTTTTTCTAGCTGTTTTACTTAAGAACCATGCATGGAAAAATTAAATTGCAAGCAGGAAATTATGTTTAACATTTAGGGTAATTTCTTAACACATTAACAGCATGATGAAAACAGGTTCGTTTCGTTTTCGTTTCGTTTCGTTTTTGAAGGTTCCAACATGTTTCCATGTGTCGGCCTTGGTCACCTAATGGCGGCTCTCCACGCTGCTCGATCTCTGGCAGCCTCCCTATTCAGTCCCTTAACCCTTAAGTCACATTTAATGACCTCGTCCCATGTCTTTCTCAGTCTACCCCTCCCAACCCCTCCCCCAATATTAACACTTCTCACCCTCTGTACCCAATTATCATCCCCCATCCTCTCCACATGTCCAAACCACCTCAGCCTACCTCTCCTCATCACAACTCCAATACACTCCAGTCCCATCCTACCTCTCAACTCTTCTATCTTAAACCCAGCCCCCCCAGGCCTTGCACGCTGGGACGCACTGCACATCCACCTAATCATTGTCATTTCTGTACGTTTAAACCTGCGAATATCCTCTTCCTTTACTGCCCAGGTCTCACTGCCATACAGCATCACACTCCTAAAACATGCTGCATACAAAGACCCCTTAGCACGTAAGGAGAGTCCTCTCAATGTCAGGAGAGGCAACAGCTCCCTGAACTTCTTCCAACCACTTCTCACTCTCGCAACCGAGCTAACTCCAGCCCCACCTCCGGCACATAACATGTCTCCCAGATAACAAAACTCCTCCACACACTCAAGAGACTCACCTGCAAGTTCAGCCCTCTCACGCCTAACAATCTCCACCTGCTCTCCCTGACACACCACACACATGAAATCAGCATTATCTCGCAGTCTACCTCTAATACCACTACATCTCTTGTGCACCCATCTATCACAAACACTGCACAAGATGGAATTACTTCCCACACCCATGTGGCAAACTGCACATGGCCACTCTCCCTCTCCTCTGATAGTACCGCCACCAACCCTAGATATCATCACTTTTGTTTTATCTGCATTTACCCTTAAGCCCTTGTACCCCATACCATCTCTCCACTTCTTAAATCTTTCCTCAGCCTCCCCTTCATTCTCAGCAATCAACACCAGATCATCAGCATACAACATCTCCCATGGGAGTCCATCTCTGAAGTCACGTGAGAGGGCTTCAAGCACCATGATAAACAACAAGGGACTCAAAACTGACCCCTGATGCACGCCAACATTCACGGGAAACTCATCACTCAAAACTCCATTCACTCTTACCTGGGTGCGAGCACCCACGTACATGGCCATAACCACCCTAACCAGCCACTCTTCCAACCCCAGCTTTCTCATTGCCCACTTCACCACCTCTCTAGGGACTCTGTCAAAGGCCTTTTCCAAATCAACAAAAACAAAATACAATTCCCTTTTCTTNAACTGCATCTCATTGATATTCACTCTTTCTCTAATCATACCTTCTAGAACTCTCTCCATTACTTTCATTATCTGATCTAAGAGCTTTATACCTCTGTAATTTCCCCTTTCCAGGGCATCACCCTTCCCTTTGTACACATTTACAATTACACTCTTCAGCCAATCATCTGGGACCACACACTCATATATAATCATATTTATCAGGTCAGTGACTAACCTCACCCCAATATCTCCTGAGGCCTTCAACATTTCAGCAGTCAACCCAGACACACCTGCCGCCTTCCCCACCCGCATCCTGCCTATTGCCTCACTCGCAGTAGCAGTTAGTAGTAGTGGTAGTAGTTTTTTTTTTTTTTTTTTTAACCACTCAGTAAGGTAAAGTTGGGGGCATGCTCCATGAAACACTTGGCTGTCGTACTTATCTCCATATCTTCGGCCTTTGATCCTGTGGTGGGTTTTTCTCTTGCCATCCTGGGATAGGGAGCCATTGCATCAGCCAGGTTACCAGTTACAGTATATACAGGCAGACCCTGAGATATGATGCCTCTAGATGTGCACCCCGGCATAGTGACGGGGGTAGAAATACCACCCTACCACAGCGAATTATGGCCAAACCCCGGTATAATGATGGGTTTTATTTTGTTTTTTAACTGATTTTTATGATATTTTATGCTTAAATTTTGTGTTTAGGTTGATTTATAAACCGTTTTTAGACTTAGATTAATGTTTTAGTCATAGGTGGGGTGAACATTGTCATTTTGGGGTACAGTTTACTAAGTTTGATTTTTCCACATTTATTTTTGATGATATTCAGATTTTATTTTTGGGTTTAGGTGAGTTGTAAACTGCTTTTAGACTTTGTTTAGCTTGTTTTAAAACTATTGGAAGTTTCGGTTAGCTAGAAACTTGTTTTTGGACTTTTTTTAGGTGGGTTTAGGACTTAGCTGGGGGGAAACCCAAGGCTCAAAAATGCATCCCTCGTACTTTATGTGTTAAATCTACCCCGACATACAATACCCCACCTAGTGATGGGTTTTTACTTAACCAATTGCATTGTTAAACCGTGGTATCCCTGTACCTCCCCTGGATGTTACCTTAACTGTGTTAATACTAGAAGTGTCTTACACTGTATAGGTACTCACAGTACAGTAACTGCACAATTTATTAACCCGTATGCACTGGGAAGCGGCATATGCCATGGCAGCATGGGTGGACGGGGAATGTCATGTGACGGGAGGAACCATTAATGTATTCCCATCATCGTTTGAACTGGCTGCCATTTGATCTTGGCACCAGAGGGTAGGGAGGGGCTCCCGTCACCTCACGCAAGCACAACTCAGCCTTCTCTGTGACTTTGCCAGGTGTAGAACAATAATTTCTGAAACTTCCGTTCTCACTTCACACAGGCCTCTTGCCTCATCCATCCCTGCCAGGCCACTTTCCAAGGAAGATAGGAAAGGGCTCAGTGATAATGCCATAGGGCATGCCTTTGACACCACTGCGTGTAGTTTATCTAGTAGTGAAGTTATCATGTTGGGAACAAAGTGAAAGTCAGGGCTGTGCACCCACTTCCTGCTTTGAGTGCCAAAAGTTACTCAACTTCTTCACGTCCTTACTTATCGATGTGACCATCTGCAGAACTGGGAATGCTTTCTTTCGCAAGAAGAGTTGGTGAGTAATATAGTCATCAGTTTGTTTCCCTAACTGCTACACTTTCCCAGATATGAGGGTATGAAAACAGACTACAGTATTCTGGGAAATACGCCTGTAGTGTGAAGGAGGCCATTCCAAAATACAGTATAATCCCAGTTTACTGGGAAGCTTGGGGACTTTACCATTCCTGTTACACATTTTTCCTGTATTTCTGATAATCAAATCAAATCTATGCATAGGCTTTAATTATCATTGCTGTAAATACAATACTCACCACTCACATCAGGGGCTCCACTAACAGATTCTACCTGAAAAATTGCCCCGTAAATACACACTATGGACATAACACACGTGTATGCAATGTCTAACAGTACTTCAAACTGCACAAGGTACGTCCAGACTGTTAACTATGTGTTATTCATTATATGTACTGTACTCATAAAAATGGAAAAAATAAACTAAAGAAATAAAATCTTGAGCATTTATCAGTGAACTTATGATATGGAAAGACAGCAATGTAGAATTATCACAACATCCGTACCCCTACATCAGCTGTGTTAACGGCCCCGGCCCCAGCTGAATTTCTTCCTCACCTGACCGCCATCACTCCTCCCCTCACCCACCACTCAGCTGTCTTGCAGAAAATAAAATAAATGATATACATATGGAATGCAAGCATACTATTTTTTTTTTTCTCCAACAAAGCAAACTTTCATTCATGTCTTTTTTTTTTTTTTTTTTTTTTTTTTTTTTTCTTTTTTTTTTAAATACCCATCTCTGCCAGTGCAGATGCATTCTAGGATGAATTTATGTGGTGCAGGTTAGAGTCAGTTCGTTAGGTAGAAAAATGCACCGGTACTGCCCGTGTCTTGTTTGGTGTTCAGTACATACTGTAGAGAATAGTAATACAGTAAACTAACCTTGAATGAGTATGGAGTAGCAGTTGTTGCCATTGAGGTGTAGCAGATGTTGCAATTGGAGGGTAGCAGAACTTTGCTACTGTGGGTTCACCATACGTGCTAGATGATGACGTCATTTCAGAAGCCTATTTGTCTCTCATCTTGGCAGACATCATATATATATATCTGCTTGCTTTATTGCCTTCTGCCTCACTGTAAAGACCTTATTGTTCAAGATATGCAGATGCATTACATCCTGTGTAGAGATGTAAGACTGCTGCTCTGCAGACTTGATTGCCTTCTCAAATGCTGCAGTACCATCATTCCAAGACATCCTCTATTCCACAGTCTCCTTGTCACTTTCTTCTTCCCGTGGCGCCACGTAGGATTTCCCACAGTTCACTAGTGCATCAGTGATAGCATCTGTGCCCATTTTATGTGTTATGGGTGTATCCTCATCAATTTCAAACCACTTCTGCAGTTTTTTTCTTCCAAATTAATCTTGCCGGAGGACTTGGCAAGATCAGCAATTTCTTTTTAAGTTTATGTGGCAGTCGTGGTCATATTTTTGAACAGGTCAGAATCATCCTCTTCATCTGAATCTGTTGTTTGAAACATAGCGAGAGGCCAGTACTGACGCCAGTATTTACACAGAGTTGAATCTTTCACCTGACTCCATACAACTGAGATTGTATAGATGGCATCTTTTAGATTGAATTACTTTTGAAAATCAGTAACAGAGCAGTTACTGTTCACCATCTTGCACATAAAGTCACACCTGTAAAGCATTTTCACATTTAGAATGATGCCTTGATCTGTAGGTTGTATGAGGCTGGTTACATTGGAAGGGAGATAGACTGTGAAAATGTTGCCACTTCCCAGCTGATCAACTGGTGGATGAGCAGGACAGTTGACTAGGAGAAATAAGGCAGTGCTGTCCTCTGGCATTTCTAGGTTTTTAAAGTGGATTTTACACTAGGAACAAAAATATGATGAAACCACCAATGAAACAGTTCTGCATCCATCCATGCATTGCTCTGAGCTTTGTAATCGACCGGTAGATTTGTGATGCCTTTAACCCCTAGGATATGCAATTTGATCAACCGAACTTCCCTGAAAACCTGTATATGGAACCGATTTTTCAACTCTTACAGAATTAAAAAATTTTATGCCCAAGGTTTAGAGCTTGAATTTACACACCTTATGCTACAATCTAGAGCATTTTAGACCAACTGGTTCATGAGCTATAGCCCGTCAAAGTTGAAAAAAGTTATCCTTCCAGGTGGGGCGACTCCAGTTTTCTATGCACCCCCACCCCATTCCTCCCTCATTCCTCCCCTCTCATGACCTTCCTCACCCACTCCCATCACCCCCCCTCTCATCCTCCCCTCCTCCCCTCCCCCCAACCCCCCTACCCCCACCACAAGACAAATAGGAAAGGCAGAGAGGGAGTACAAGGATGTGGAGGGTGGGTAGGGAGGATATAACCCTCCCCAGGGAGACAGGGAGGGGGGAAAGGGGGGGAACCACAGTAGCATGATGGAGGATGGTGGGGGAGGGGGAGGGAGGGAGCAGGAGGCAGTCAGAGGTGAGGGAAGGGGAGAGGGAACAAAAGTATTGGGGTAGAGGAAGGTAGCGAGAGGGTGGTGGGGGAATCACCCCCCCCCCCCTACCATGGGCAGGGGCTCGGAACCTACCCCGTCCCTACTCAGGACTTAGTTCTCATTGGTTTGCATCGATATACATCACAATCAGGGTGGAGCCTAGTGTCCGCAGTTTTTTACGAAGCCTTCTCAGTCGATCATATTTGGCATCAAGTCAAATCCTGGACAAGGATCGATCAATCCCATTAGAACTTTAGAGGTTAAAGCAGCGAAGGTTACTGTATTTACCCACGATGAATAACTTCACCTTGTGAGTGCCTGCTGCATTAGCGCATAACAGCATGGTCACAGGTCGCCGATGGAGACAGACGTCTTCCTGGATCGCAGGGAAATAATAGCTGAATCAGCGGCGAAAGGAAACCAGCCTATTGTGATTATGTAAATGACTGCGTAAGTGGTGGTCCCGTCGGACATTAGTTTTAAAAAAACGCTGGTTTCGGGATAAAGAGTACACGATACAGTAGAATAGAAGTTTCCATATGGTTGTATCATGGCGGAAAGCAACGGCGGTTTGTTTACATCTGGCGAAAGGGAATTTGTGGGCTTCTCCGATGAAGGTGCGAGAAATGGAAGTACCAAACTGAATCAAACAAGAGAAGCAGGAGTAGAAAAAATGGCGGAGAGGAATGTCCAGGAATTGAAAAAGGTACGGGTAGTAATTAGAGAGCTGCAGGAGCTGACCTTACAACAGGAGAGAGAGATCAAAGTCTTACAGAACAAGCTGGAAAAAGTTTACACACACAGTGCAGAACAAGAAAGAGAGGTCACGGAATTAAAAGTGAGTAATGAATCTGCCTCAAATGAAATAGAACAGCTCAAGAGGGAAAGCAAGAGGTTGGAAGAAGAAAGAGACTGAATGAAAAGTAAATTAGATGAGTATGATTCAAAATCAAGGATGCAAGATGAACATATTAAGGAAATCAAGGAGCAACAAAAGGGGTGGAAGAAAATTCAGGAGGAAGGGAATGTAAATTTGAAAGAGATTATAGAACAACAAAGCAAGGAAAAGGTGGAGAAGGAAGTGGTTAGGGTACTGAAAAGTAGTGAATGTTTAGTCAGGGATGTAGCAGATAAGAAAAAATGTGTAATTATTATAGGGGAGGACTCTCCTTACGTGCTAAGGGGTCTTTGTATGCAGCATGTGTTAGGAGTGTGATGCTGTATGGTAGTGAGACCTGGGCAGTAAAGGAAGAGGATATTCGCAGGTTTAAACGTACAGAAATGACAATGATTAGGTGGATGTGCAGTGTGTCCCTGCGTGCAAGGCCGGGGGGGCTGGATTTACGATAGAAGAGTTGAGAGGTAGGATGGGACTGGAGTGTATTGGTGTTGTGATGAGGAGAGGTAGGCTGAGGTGGTTTGGACATGTGGAGAGGATGGGGGATGATAATCGGGTGCAGAGGGTGAGAAGTGTTAATACTGGGGGAGGGGTTGGGAGGAGTAGACCGAGAAAGACATGGGACGAGGTCATTAAATGTGACTTAAGGGTTAAGGGACTGAATAGGGAGGCTGCCAGAGATCGAGCAGCGTGGAGAGCCGCCATTAGGTGACCAAGGCCGACACATGCAAGGATGTTGGAGTCTTCAAAAACGAAAACGAAAACGTAAAAGAAAAGCATATCATGATAAGATCTGAAAGAGAAAGAGAAGAATTGAGTAAAGTTAAAGAAATATTATCAGTAGTCATGGAGGGTAACAACGAAGCCCAAGAAGAGATTGAAGAAGTGTTTAGGTTAGGTAAGTACGAGGAAGGAGGGGCGAGGCCATTGAAGGTGAAATTCAAGTCCCAGGCAATAGTAAATGAAATCATGAATAGGACATGGAAATTGGCAGACAAAGAGGGGTTTGAAAATGTCTGGTTAAGGAGAGATGTAAATGAGAAAGAAAGAGCTAAAATAAAGGTGTTAGTAAAGGAAGCTAAGGCAAAAAACAAACAGAGAACGGAGAAGGAGAAGACTGTTTTATTGGAGAATTATGGACCAGAAATTGAGGAAGTGGTACCGATGGAGTTGAGGAGTAGAGGAGAGGGTATAAGTAATAATGAAAAAAGTTTGAAAGTGGCATACATTAATGTTGATGGATTAATATCGGCAGTGTTAGAAATCAATGATTTCTTGAGGGTACATGAACCTGATGTTATGTGCTTTGTAGAGACCAAGTTAAGGGAGAATATTGATATCCATATGGGAGATGGCAAATACAAATTGTGGAGAAGAGACAGAAAAGATAAAATGGGAGGAGGAGTGATGATAGCAGTGAAGAACAACTTAAGTGTAGATTCTGTGGAAATGGGAGAGGGTAGGGCTGAAGTGACAAACATGAAATTAGAAACTGGAGAGAACTGTAAGAGAGATGTAGTATATGTTCCACCTAAGACAAGAGCATGGATTGATGATGAATACCAGGAGATGTTGTCAGACATGGTTAGTTATCTACAGAAAGTGGTTGGGAAAAGCAGCAATATAATTCTAATGGGTGATTTTAATTGCAAAGAGGTGAACTTGGACGAATGGGACTCAGGAGGTGATGAAGATTCGTGGGCCACTATGTTGTTAAACATTGTGATGAATAATGTAATGACACAGTGGGTCAAAGAAGAGACACGATTCCGAGGTGATGACACAATAGCAAGATTAGATTTACTGCTAACCAAAGTATCTGACATAATTGAATCCTTGAAATATCTGTGTCCTATAGGTAAAAGTGATCACGTGGTCATTGAGTTCCAGATAATAATAGGGAATGTGGTGCTAAGAGACGAGCTCCATAGGCAGGGAAGATACAACTTTGGGAAAGCAAACTTTACAGAATTGAGAAAATTTTTTGAAAATGGAGATTGGAGAAAATTCAGAGAAACAAGAGAGATCCAGAGGAAGTGGGATATCTTTCTAGACCTGTATGATTCAGGAGTGGAAAAATATGTTACAAGAGTAAGTTGGAAAGAATACAGGAAAAAGGAGTGGTTTAATAGAAGGTGTATGATAGCGAAAAAAGAGGGGGACATGGCGTGGAACAAATGGAGAAAGAGAGGTAATAACAGAACAAAGGAAGAAAATAAAAGAACTAGAAATGAATATTCAAGAATTCGAAAAGAGGAAGAAAGGAACTTTGAAAAAGGTATAATCGACAGATGTAAGGTTGAACCCAAATTGTTTTATGGATTTGTCAATGGCAAATTGAAACAAATGGAAGGAATCACCAAACTGAAAGTAGAAGGAGAGGTCTATAATGATGCGGCAATGCAAGCTGAAATAACGAGCAAACGTTTCCAATCGGTTTTTACCAATGAAGGGGAGTTTGTGGAGGGTGAGGGAGTGACTAGGAATGTGGTGATAAAAGATACAAAAGTGGAAGTGCAGGAAGTGTATGAATTACTGGAAACTCATAATGTAAGGAAAGCCCCAGGACCAGATGGAATTTGAAATTGGGTACTGAAGGAATGCAGAGAGCAACTGGCGGATAAGATTCACAGTTTAATTGTGTGTTTGCTGGAAGAAGGGAAAGTGCCTCGGGAATGGAAGAGAGCAAATGTGGTACCAATTTACAAGGGAGGAAACAAGGAAGACCCCTGAACTATAGACCAGTGTCCCTAACCAGCATGGTTGCAAAATTGTGCGAGAAGATTCTGAAAGATAGGTGGATAAAATATCTGGAAGAGATGAATATTTTGACTGAAAGTCAGTTTGGGTTCAGAAGTGGAAGGTCATGTGTTTCCAACTTGTTGAGCTTTTACTCAAGAGCGATTGATGTGCTACAGGAGAGAGACGGTTGGGTGGGTTGTGTATATTTAGATTTGGAGAAGGCCTTTGACAAGGTACCCCATAAGAGACTAATGTGGAAATTAGAGCATATAGGAGGACTGAAGGGTAACCTCCTGGAATGGATGAGAGACTTTTTGAGAGACAGATAAATGAGGACAGTAATAAAGGACAGGACGTCTGGATGGAGAGAAGTAACAAGTGGTGTCCCACAGGGCTCGGTGTTTGCGCCAGTAATGTTCCTGATTTACGTAAATGATATGGTAGATGGAGTGAACAGTTATGCAAGTCTGTTTGCTGATGATGCAAAGATCTTGAGGAAGGTAGAGGTTGAAGGGGACTAAAATGCTGCAGGAGGATCTGGATAGGATACATGACTGGAGTCGGATGTGGGAAATGAAATTCAGCGTAAAAAAAATGTAAAATATTGGAAATGGGTAAAAGCACCAAGAGACCATCACTGAATTATATGATGGGTAATGAACCAATCACAAAAGCGAGAGAAGAGAAAGATTTAGGAGTGCTGGTCCAGGATACTTTGTCACCTGAAAAACACATTAACAAGATTGTTAGAGAGACATATAAACTCTCGACCAACTTAAGAGTGGCATTTCATTACATGAATGAGGAGATGATGAAAAAACTGATAGTGGCCATGATCCGCCCCAGGTTAGAATATGCAGCAGTAGTGTGGTCCCCACACAAAAAGAAAGATATAAACAAGATTCAGAGAATACGAAGAACAGCAACCAAGATGGTCCCCAGTCTGGCAGATCTGTCATACAGTGAGAGGCTAGAAAGGCTGGATTTGCCATCCTCAGAGGAAAGGAGAGAGAGGGGTGACATGATTGCAGTGTTCAGGACCATGATGGGAGTAGATAAAATTGATAGAGAAGATCTGTTTTTTTTTGGATAAGAGAGCAACAAGAGGACATGGACTGAAACTGAAGAAGCCACACTGCTTGAAGGGCATCAAGAAATATAGTTTTCCGTATAGAGGCATAGACCTGTGGAATAGACTGGACAAAGAGATTGTCCAGTCTAAAAACTTAAACGAGTTTAAAGCAAAATTTGACTTACTGAAAAAAAGAGACGGGACCCCACGAGCGTAGGTCATTTCCTGTATATCACGTTCGTTTCATTTCGTTTCGTTTTTGAAGGCTCCAACATGCTTGCATGCGTCGGCCTTGGTCACCTAATGGCGGCTGTCCATGCTGCACGATCTCTGGCAGCCTCCCTGTTCAGTCCCTTATTCCTTAAGTCACACTTAATGACCTCGTCCCATGTCTTTCTCGGTCTACCCCTCCCAACCCCTCCCCCAATATTAACACCTCTCACCCTTTGTACCCAATTATCATCCCCCATCCTCTCCACATGTCCAAACCACCTCAGCCTACCTCTCCTCATCACAACACCAATACACTCCAGTCCCATCCTACCTCTCAACTCTTCCATCGTAAACCCAGCCCCCCCAGGCCTTGCACGCAGGGATGCACTGCACATCCACCTAATCATTGTCATTAGGTAAATACAAATAGGTAAGTACATGGTCCTTGTTTTTCATAAACCATTGCACATTTTTTCTTTCAAACATGCCAAAGTTGTTTGGAGTAAGCATATCCACAACAAGCCCAGTTCATCTGCATTATAAATTTGATTTGCAGTTATGTTCAGCCACACACCTGTTGAATTCTTCACAGAATTCTTCTGCTGATTTGCTGTTTGCTGATTTGCTTTCTCCTGAGATGTCTGGTTTACAAATTCCTTGCCTGCCTTTGAAATGATTTAACCATCCAACTCTAAAATCACACCTGTCTTCTATATTCACTTTACTGTGAAACTCTCACTTTTTTTTGTATAAGAGGACCAGAAATAGGTGCTCTCTTAGGTCTCTCTAAACAAAACCACCCGTACACTGCTAGGTCTAGATCCTCCATTTTCAGCCGATGAAGAGTATGCCTTTTTTTAATGGAATTCCTCATCTCGCATTTCACCTTGAGCTTGGGTGCTTGGGCCTTGGCGTCATAAATCATGGAATTTCCTCCATTATATTCAGTCAATTTCTAGGACAGAGAGAATATCAAATGAAGAAGTGTTAAGGAGAATGGATGTCAGAAGAAAATTACTGGCACATTTGAGAGGAAAACAGATGAGATTTTTAGGACATGTTTTGAGAAGAGGAAAGATAGAGAACCTGAGTTTAATGGGAAGAGTCCCAGGTAGTAGAGCAAGAGGCAGGCAAAGAGAGAAGTATATGGATGGAATAGTAAGAACAGCGAGGGGAGGATACACGGCTGGACAACTGCTGCAAATGACAGAAGATAGAGAGGTGTGGCATTCCATGGTCGCCAACGTCTTCAGGGGCATGGCACTTCGGTAAGTATATTCAGTCATCAGTGTTTTATAACATCACCTTTTTCAAGTCTATTGCATATGTCCAGCTTCTGTTTCAAGTTAAGCACGACACACTTACGTTTAGTTTGCTCTTTAGGATATTTTGGTGTGTAGAAATTACCGTCTATCAAAGCAGCACAACAGCACCAGAGCTTGTTTACTGTCTGGTGGTAAAAGCAGACTGGTGATTTGTGGAGGGTATGGAAGATGACTGCATTAAAGTAGGGGAAAGAGGGGAAGAGGAGAGCTGGTTAAGAGGATTAGCTAGGGATTTACCTTGACCAGAAATGCCTTCACCGCATTTTATCCGACTTCGCCCAGCCTCATGTGACACGTGACTAACCGGTGGTTTGGCAGTCCATTCAGTTTGGCACACAGTTATAATTTTACTAAAATTTTTTCTAGCCCATGAATTTTCATGGTTGTCTGATAATTCTTGTTGTCTGGATACTGGATAGCTGGGATTGTATTGTAATGCCGGCATAGGGATGAAGCATTTGCGCTGTTGTTTGGCAATAACAGTGGTGTTTCAGTGGCCTTTCATGCACAAAATAGAGTGAAAGGCAGACGATCACAGTGAATGTAAACCCTGGCTGGCCTTCTTGCTTGAATTCGTCACCTTATCCGTACGAGATTCTCGAAAATGGCTGTCAAAAATAATGTTTTAGCGAAATCACTGGGGGTAGGTGGGTTCTCAAGAATTCTCCCCTAGTATCCCTGCTTTTCATAAGAGGCGACTAAAAGGGTTGGTGGTGGTTTAGTGCCCCACCCTGTAAAACAACTAACTAAAAATACCAACAAGATGCCTCGGAACAGGACTGACCAAAAGTTGATGACAAAGGACTGGTTACGGATTGCAGCTTAGAATGTAAGGGGTATAAATGATGAGGTGAAAGAGAGAGAGGTTGTACAGGTGCTTGAGAGTGCAAAAGTGGATATTTGTGGATTAACTGAAACTAAATGGAGAGGTAAGAGTGTGAGAGAATGGGAGTATGGATGGGGTATACAGTAGGCGCGGAAAGTATTGACGTTATTTTGCTGACGTCCTTCTTTTTCGCGTTAAGTGAAGTAGGGTCAATACTACCCTCCCCTGTGATGCGAAATGAGCTGACGCTTTTTCAACGGGAGCTGGCAACCCTGCTTGATAGGTTTGGCACCATAGGAGCAGGCTCAGTAATGTTTGGGCAGCCACAGGAGGAGGATTGTCTCTGTGTGTGATGCACCACGAGGGCATGTTTTGACTCAAATAACACAGTTATTTGGTTACCTACCACATTCTCATCATGCCTAAAGTAACCACAAGCAAGGACAAACGTGTGGAAGTGATTACTTTATACAAAGCTGGCCACAAACTCCCATTTATTGCAAATCAGATGGTGTTAGACTGAGGACAGTGCAGAGACTGGTGAAGCGGTTCAAGGACAGTGGAGAGGCCATTCCTCCCACTCCACTTCCCCAGTCTGGGAGACCTCGTAAGACAACCTTCAGGACTCGTCAGCTGATCTCAAGGCAAGTTAGCAAGGATCCAAGGCTAACAGCACGGGATTTAAAAGAAAAGAACCCACAGTTACTGGCAGATGTGTCTGTCAGAAGTGTGCAGCAGCTGTTGCATGACGATCTGGGCTACAGGAGTTTTTGTGCTCGTAACAAACCACTGCTAACTGCACTTCAGAAGTAAAAGAGAGTAAATTTTTGTAAGAAATATCTTGCCTGGAGTGAGGAGCAATGGAAAACTGTGCTTTGGAGTGATGAGTCAACATTTACTGTCACTGTTACCCCTTCATCACGAGTGTACCGCAAACCAGGCAGTGACCCCCTGGATCCTAAGTACACTTCCAAGTTTGTTAAATACCCAGCCTCACTCATGGCTTGGGGCTGCTTTACATATTATGGTGTTGGTTGGTTGGTAATTCTACCTGCAAATGAAAAGTGAACCAGAACAATTATTTGGAGCTCTTATGTGATGTTTTAAGTGACTGTTTTGATAAAACCAAGGAAAGAGTATTTATGCAAGATTCTGCCCCTGCACATGTTGCAAAGTCAGTGAAACAGTGGCTAACAGACTGTGAGGTTCCCTTTATTCGAGATTGGCCCGGAAACAGCCCAGATATCAATCCCATTGAGAATTTATGGGCGCACATGAAGCGGCAGCTGCATAGTATGGACACATCATCTTTGCCTAAACTTGAGGCTGCAGCTATGGAGCAGTTTTAGTCCATCTGTTCTGCAAAACTACGCCATCAGTCTCCCCAGACGCCTTAAGAAGATAATAAAGGTGAAGGGGAATGCCAGTAAATACTAAATTCAATGGTGAGTGTTAATTTATTTGTTTCTCCTTGCTAACCACAAGAATGTTTTCTTTTTTTAAGATGGCGTCAACATTTTCCGCGCCTACTGTATGTGCGGGAGTAGGTGAGAATGAGAGGTCAAAAGAAGGAGTGTGTGTTTCTGTGAGTAACAGATGGAAGGGGAATATAAGAGAGTATGGATCAGTTGGCTTAAGGATTGTGTGGGTAAGAGTGAAAGTTGAATTACAAATGTGGGCATTTGAGTGCATGTATGTGCCAACACAAGATCATGTAAGTAGAGTGAGAGAAGAGTTCTGGACAAATGTGGAAGCATGTTTGGAAAAGTTGAAAGGAATGAGAGTGTGTTCCTGATTGGAGATATGAATGGAAAAGTAGGGAATGTGAAGGTGGACCTAGTGGTTGGTGAGTGGGGTGTGCCTGCAGAGGTGGATGAGAATGGCAGTGCTTTAGTGGACATTTGTGCCGGGAGGGGATTAGTGATAGTTAATACCCTCTTCAGGCACAAAATGATCCATAGGTGTACATGGCGAGTGGTGAGAAGGGTGGATGGTGAACTGAATGAGCAGAAGGCAATGATTGACTATGTGTGTGTGGATGAAAGGATGAGAAGATGTTTAATGGATGCAAGAGTATATAGAGGTTGAGGGAGTGGACTTTCTGACCATCACTTGGTGGTGGGCAGAATCAGGGTCCGAACAAAATGGATGAATAGAAGAAGGGAAGGACAGGAGGAAGTAGTTCTTACAAGGAGGGTAGAAGAGTTACATTGGACGGGATAAAGGCTGAATATAAAAGGGAAGTGGAGGAACAATTGGGTTAATATAGATTGGAGCAGATGGGGGACGTGGAAGGTGTGTGCAAGATATTCACAGAAGAAATCTGTGCAGCATGTGAGGTGGTGTGTGGGGTGAAGAGAAGACGAAAGGGCGTCCAGGGAACAGCACGGTGGACTGATGAGGTGAGAGAGGCTGTTGCACAAAAGAAGAAAGCATATAATGAGTGGATGAGAGGCGTCAAAGAAGTTGAGAGACGGAAGAGAGAGTTACTGTATATGTCTGTATATGTAGAGAGGAGGAGAGAGGTGAAAAGATTAGTAAGAGAGAGTAAGAAGAGAGTGAATGAGGAATTTGGAAGGAATTTGAGTGTAAAGTTGAGGGAATGTAAGAAAATGTTCTGGAAAGAGGTAAAGAGAGTTAGACAAGGTGCCAATGAAGTTAGTTGAGATGTGAAAGATAATAATGGTAGATTACTAGTGGAGAAGGGGGAAAAGTGAACAGATGGAGAGAACACTTTAATGAATTGTTGAACATAGAGAATGAAAGTAATATAAGTATAAGTGGCTGGGGAATGGCTGGGAGAAAGAGGGTTGTGAGAAGAGAAGAAGAAATCAGTAGGATGGAAGTGGTGGAAGCAATGAAGAAAGTTAAAATGGGGAAAGCCCCAGGAATTGATGGAGTGTGTGGTGAAATGCTGAAGCATGGGGGAGAGATAGTAATAGAATGGATGTGGAAGGTGTGCAGATTGGCCTGGGAAGAAGGTAGAGTCCCGGAGGATTGGAAGTCAGATATAATTATTCCCCCATACAAAGGAAAAGGGGAAAAAGAAGTGTGTGGTAATCATAGGGGCATTTGCCTTTTCAGTGTAATAGGAAAAGTATATGGTAGGATACTTATTGACAGAGTTAGGGAAATAACAGAGGAATTAGTGGGAGAAGAACTGGGAGGATTTTGGAAGGGAAGAGGTTGTGCAGACCAGATATTCATTCTTAGATCTTTAATGGAAAAGTTTCTAGAGAAGGGAAAGAAGTTGTATGTAGCCTTCATGGATTTGGAGAAAGCATATGACAGGGTGGATAGACAAGGATTGTAGAAAGTATTAAGAATATATGGAGTAGATGGAAAGTTGTTGAAGGCTGTGAGGAGTATGTATGAGAGTGCTAAGGCTGCAGTGTGTGTGGATGGCAAACTGAGTGAATTTTTCCATTTGAAGGTTGGATTGAAACAAGGATGTGTCATGTCTCTATGGTTGTTCAATCTGTATATGGATGGGGTTATAAAAGAGATACAAGGTCGGGCAGTGGATGTTGGAGTGGCCCTAGTGAGAGAGGGCGGTGTTTGGAAACTTCCCATACTGTTGTTTGCAGATGATACTGTGTTGTTGTGCGAAGACGAAGGGGAGCTGCAAGGCTTGGTAGATGAGTTTGGGAGTGTGTGTAAGAAACGGAGTCTAAAGGTGAATGTAGGGAAGAGTAAAGTGATGGCCTTCGAGAGAGGTGAAGTCAGTGAATGTACAGTGAGATTGGATGAGGAGGATATGGAGAATGAGAGTGCATTTAAGTACTTGGGTAGTGTGATGAGTAAGAATGGAAGTCTGGAGGGTGAAATGCTTGAAAGGCTGCAGCAGGGGAGGAAGGTTGCTGGTTCCTTGAAAGCAGTGATAAGAAACAGGGAAGTGAGCATGGAAGTGAAAAAGTTGCTACATGACAGCATTGTGATACCAACTCTAACATATGGAAGTGAAGCTTGGACCCTGTTGGAGGGACAGAAGTCAAGAGTGAAAGCAGTGGAAATGAGTTATTTGAGAGGAGCATGTGGAGTCACATGGAGAGACAGACTAACAAATGAGGAAGTGAAGGAGCATTGTGGTGTGGATGTGGATGTGATAGGAAGCATTAGGAGAAACACGTTAAGGTGGTTTGGGCATGTGGAAAGGATGGAGAGTGAAAGACTTACGAGGAGAGTGTATGTGAGTGAGGTGGAGGGGGGGAGAGGGAGTGGGAGGCCGAGGATGAGATGGAGGGATGGAGTGGAGAGACACATGAGAGAGGGGGGTGTGAGCTGGGAGCAGGGCAGTGAAATGGTGGGGGACAGAGTGACATGGAGGCGATTTGTTTGTGGCCACCCCATGCGGGATTGAGGCTTCTGGCATTAGATAGATAGATGAGACAGTTGTCATCAAACATCCAGCCATGATCATAAAAAAAGACAATAAAGAGAGAAATACACAAAAAGAATGGGTTATTCTGTTTTATGAAAGTGGTGGAGTGTTGAGGGAAGGAGAGAGGGTTGGCAGTTGATGGGCCATGCAGCTCACAGGGTGTTGGTGGTGGGTAGGGAGGGGAGATGCAGTGGTAAGGAATAGAAGAGTTTTGATTGGCTAAGGCAGGAGAGGGAAAATTCCAGTGCAGGTTTTTCATTGTCTGGCAGCCTGTAGGTGGATGTTCTCTCGCTCTCCAATGTATTCCTCTGCCACTATGGTGCCAATATGCAAATGAGCATACATTGCACTCTAAGTGCAGAGTCAGTTAAATTGTGTTACTAAACAAGAAGTGATGATGAAAATGTGTTTATTTTACTAAGCAAAATTATCATGCTGCAAAGGAATTGTAAAACAAATTATAAAGTCATTTAGACAACTGTTTCTTCCCAAGTGAAGTTTGTCCATGTGCTATGTGGCGACAGTTTTGTTTTGTTCTGTGTGGTGGAGTTATCTGCTAGAATTATGTTAGATGAAAGTACTGTACAGTATGGTGTGCATAGTACAGTATTTTTATTGATGTTTTTTTCTGTTTTTTGATGCTGTGTTTATTTTGGTCATTATTGTACAGATACTTTTAAGGCAAATTCTCAGACGAAGTTGCATCCATTGTCCTACCTCTCTGTGGCCTCCCCTGTGCTGCATGGACATCTGGTAGTACTCATGGCTGGAATGACAGACTGCCATATTGCAGAACTTCTGTCTATTAGAATTCTTTTATTTCCTGAACCGCATCTCTTTGGAGCTCGCTTCCTCAGAGTTGTTTTCCCCCATACTTCAACCTACAGCTGTTTAAGTCCAACTGTTACAGAATTTTTATGAATGGAGGACACTTGTAATATGGTGTATGGATTTTTTTTTTTATTCATTTATTTTTCTTTATTTAAAAAAATAAAAAGTAATCTCCAATAATGTCTTAACATCACCACCATCATGATCACCATCACCACCATCAACATGAAATGTGTTTCTGTACAGAAAATTACGGTATAGTGTACTTCACAGTACATTACAGTATTTCAATATTAGGAACATCTTTTAGCTGTTTTTTGATGATTTATAGTGTTTGGTAAGGGTTTTACAATGAGTGTGTTTATGCAGTACTGCTGGATGAAAGGAAATGGCTCTCCTGGCTGTGGGGACTTTGATATTATCCCCATCGGCAACATGAAATTGCTTCTGTACATAAAATTACAGTGTACTTACAGTACATCACAATATTTCATTATTAGAGATGTCTGTTAGTTGTGTTTTGACGACAGACTGCCATATTGCAGAACTTCTGTCTATTAGAATTCTTTTATTTCCTGAACTGCATCTCTTTGGAGCTCGCTTCCTCAGAGTTGTTTTCCCCCATACTTCAACCTACAGCTGTTTAAGTCCAACTGTTACAGAATTTTTATGAATGGAGGACACTTGTAATATGGTGTATGGATTTTATTTTTTATTCATTTGTTTTTCTTTATTTAAACAAAATAAAAAGTAATCTCCAATAATGTCTTAACATCACCACCATCATGATCACCATCACCACCATCAACATGAAATGTGTTTCTGTACAGAAAATTATGGTACAGTGTACTTCACAGTACATTACAGTTGTGAGAAAAAAACACAGCATCCTAGATACTCCTCACTGGAGAAAGTTATCTAAATTGAACAGAGGTAAATTTGCATAAGTCTCGTGAGTAAATCAGGCAGTTAAATCCTCTAACTCACCTACAATCTCCTCTCATATACTAGCTAGTTCCCTAAGATTTGGCCAAATCAATAAGGTCACTTAGCTATATATTGAGTCGAACAACAAGATGACGACGGGCGTGCTGTTTCGGTCTTTCCTGGGCAATCAGGTGTCCTTGGGGTCTATGCACAAGAAGTTTAGCGCAGCTACTGACGGAGTGAAATCTGCTCAAGGAGTGAGCAACATGGCGAACTTCTTTGTCCCTCATAGGATAGAAGAGTTGCCAACTATTGCTTAATTACAAGTCAAATACAGCTAACTTACTCCGTAAAATATACAAGGTGAATCTAACTTAATCTAATCTTAGTTTTAATTAAACTAAACAAAATATTCCCCTTTTTCTACAGATAGTTATACTGTATATATATTAAAACTGGCCTCCCGTTTGATCGTGGGCTTTTTCATCCTTACCACGTCATTCACGCAGGCGCAGTTTAGGTCAGTGGAAAATTCCCTAGTTTTTACATGTATATACATAGTTGTCTACCGATGTTAAAGGCAGTAGCATTTAATTTGTTAATAATAAGAATTAACGGAACATAATC
>JAGKTI010009826.1:4089-19439 GCA_018397915.1 Birgus latro
TATATATATATATATATATATATATATATATATATATATATATATATATATAAGTAATCACTCCATTATCCAACATAATAGAGCCAAAGGCATGTCCGAATATTGGTTTTGTCTGGATATTGGTCCTGAACCTCCAGCACTGGTTTTTCATGACCCTAACCTAACCTAACCTAAATCAGAAAACTACCTTCCTACCTCCTACTGGACATGTATAGCACTTATTTAGGTCCCTTTTCACATAAATAATGCACACATAGCATGAATTTATTGAATTTTAACCAAAAAATGATGATTTAGAGGTGAGTGAGTAGTAGGTGCTCAGAACTTGCCAGCATAGTATAAGTAAGTATCTGACATGGAAATCATCTTTTCTCCCATTTTATGCACTAAATTATTGGATACAAAGCATCAAATACAGTAAATGATGTAAATTGCTACCAGAAAAATGGTTAGGTTAGGTTAGGTTATGACCGGACATGAAATTCACTGTCTTTCACCTTTTTCCTAGCTGGTGCACTTAAGAACCATGCATGAAAGAATTAAATTAAAAGCAGGAAATTATGATTAACACAATGTTATGTTAGGTTAGGTTAGGACTGGACATGAAATTCACTGCTTCCACCTTTTTCCTAGCTGGTGCACTTAAGAACCATGCATGGAAAAATTAAATTGCAAGCAGGAGATTATGATTAACATTTTTGGTAATTTTTTAACACATTTACACCATGATGAAAACGGGATATGCATGAAAATCTTTATTGTAAGCAAAGGTTAGGTTAGGTTAGGTTAGCTTAGGTTTGGACCGGACATGAAATTTAATGCTTCCACCTTTTTCCTAGCTGGTGCACTTAAGAACCATGCATGAAAGAATTAAATTAAAAGCAGGAAATTATGATTAACACAATGTTAGGTTAGGTTAGGTTAGGACCGGACATGAAATTCACTGCTTCCACCTTTTTCCTAGCTGTTGCACTTAAGAACCATGCATGAAAAAATTAAATTGCAAGCTGGAAATTATGATTAACATTTTTGGTAATTTTTTAACACATTTACAGCATGATGAAAACAGGTTAGGCATGAAATTCTTTATGGTAAGCATAGGTTAGGATAGGATTGGTTAGGTTAGGTTAGGTTAGGTTATGACCGAATATGAAATTCACTGGGTTCCACCTTTTTCCTAGATAGTGCACTTAAAAACCATGCATGAAAAAATTAAATTGAAAGCTGGAAATTATGATTAATTAGGGTAATTTTTTAACACATTTACAGCATGATGAAAACAGGTTAGACACGAAAATCATTATGGAAATCATCTTGCACACAGTTTATGCATGAGATTAATGATATGGAAAGAACAAAAGAAGGAATTTTGATGAAGTTAGGGTACTTACGAAAAAGAAGCCGCCGTCTATAACTCACTCTATCATCTCAGACTTTGACACAAAGAAATTGCACCACACAACCGTAGCAATTTACAATCACCAGCACTTTTCACCAACACTTTCCACAACGTTTTTTTTTGCATAACTGGGATCACATTACTTCACTGCACTGTACATAACAGTAAATTCCCGTGTGGTCTAGTGTCGAGTCCTGGAGCCTGAACTTCTCAGCAGCAGCTTTCAGCTCCGTTCCACGTACCAACACACGTGTAGCACGTTGTCGTTACCAAATCAGCGTGGATCGGTCGATGTCTACATACTTAGGACTAAACATCACCTTCCTCTCCACGTTTCGTTTGGTCTTCGAAGCGAAATCAGCCATGTACTGCTGTAGTTTGTCTCGGGACTTCTTGATATTAAACAAGGTGGAGCGAGGGAGATTGAATTCACGACGAATCCGTGATGTCGGCCACCCGGCGTCCATCTTTTCCAATAGCCTCCCCTTTTTTCCTCCAAAGTCAGAACCACTTTCTTCCTCTTCTCCGGAGGTGGGGCCATCATCACACACATGATGAAGAAGGTGAAGAGCAGTATCAAGCACTGTAGGAGGTAGGGTATCACCACAAAAGCAATCACTTCGGCCACCATTGTCGGAGGTGTTCATGAGGCAGGAGCTGAGTGGGTAATGGCGACCGACAGACAGGCGCCATGCGCGTAAACACAGCCGATCGGCGCGCGTGGAAAATTCAAACTGACGCAGTCCCAAGAATTCTAAATTTTTTCAATTTTTTTTTTCAATTTTTTTTTTGCATTTTGAGGGTTGGGCAGCCCACAATATCCGAATAGTGAGTATATCCGAGTATTGGACGTCCGAATAATGGAGGGATTACTGTATATAGTAATCCCTCCATTATCCGACATAATAGAGCCAAAGGCATGTCCGGATATTGGTTTTGTCCGGATATTGGTCCTGAAGCTCCAGTACTGGTTTTTCATGACCCTAACCTAACCTAACCTAAATCAGAAAACTACCTTCCTACCTCCCTACTGGACATGTATAGCACTTATTTAGGTCCCTTTTCACATAAATAATGCACATATAGCATGAATTTATTGAATTTTAACCAAAAAATGATGATTTAGAGGTGAGTGAGTCATAGGTGCTCAGAACTTGTCAGCATAGTATAAGTAAGTATCTGACTTGGAAATCATCTTTTCTCACATTTTATGCACTAAATTATTGGATACAAAGCATCAAATACAGTAAATGATGTAAATTGCTACCAGAAAAATGGTTAGGTTAGGTTAGGTTAGGTTATGACCGGACATGAAATTCACTGCTTCCACCTTTTTCCTAGCTGGTGCACTTAAGAACCATGCATGAAAGAATAAAATTAAAAGCAGGAAATTATGATTAACACAATGTTAGGTTAGGTTAGGTTAGGACCGGACATGAAAATCACTGCTTCCACCTTTTTTCTAGCTGTTTTACTTAAGAACCATGCATGGGAAAATTAAATTGCAAGCAGGAAATTATAATTAACATTAAGGGTAATTTCTTAACACATTAACAGCATGATGAAAGGTTAGGCATGTAAATCTTTATGGTAACCATAGGTTAGGTTAGGTTAGGACCGGACATGAAATTCACTGCTTCCACCTTTTTTCTAGCTGTTTTACTTAAGAACCATGCATGGGAAAATTAAATTGCAAGCAGGAAATTATGATTAACATTTAGGGTAATTTCTTAACACATTAACAGCATCATGGAAACAGGTTAGGCATGAAAATCTTTATGGTAACCATAGGTTAGGTTAGGTTCGGTTAGGACCGGACATGAAATTCACTGCTTCCACCTTTTTTCTAGCTGTTTTACTTAAGAACCATGCATGGNAAAATTAAATTGCAAGCAGGAAATTATGATTAACATTTAGGGTAATTTCGTAACACATTAACAGCATGATGAAAACAGGTTAGGCATGAAAATCTTTATGGTAACCATAGGTTAGGTTAGGTTAGGACCGGACATGAAATTTACTGCGTCCACCTTTTTTCTAGCTGTTTTACTTAAGAACCATGCATGGGAAAATTAAATTGCAAGCAGGAAATTATGAGTAACATTTAGGGTAATTTCTTAACACATTAACAGCATCATGAAAACAGGTTAGGCATGAAAATCTTTATGGTAACTATAGGTTAGGTTAGGTTTGGTTAGGACTGGACATGAAATTCACTGCTTCCACCTTTTTTCAAGCTGTTTTACTTAAGAACCATGCATGTAAATATAAAATATCAAGCAGGAAATTATGATTAACGTTTTTGGTAATTTTTTAACACATTTACAGCATGATGAAAACAGGTTAGGCATGAAGTTAGGGTACTTACAAACAAGAAGCTGCCGTCGTGATGTAATAACCCACTCTATCATCTCAGACTCTGACAGGAAGACCTTGCACCTGACACACCTTTCCACTTGAGAATCACCAGCACTTATCACCAACACTTTCCACAACGTTTTTTTTTTTTTTATAACTGGAATCACATCACTTCACTGCTCTGTACATAACAGTAAATTCCCGTGTGGTCTAGTGACGATCATCACACACATGATGAAGAAGGTGAAAAGCAGTATGAAGCACTGTAGGAGGTAGGGTATCACCACAAAAGCACTCACTTCGGCCACCATTGTCGGAGGTGTTCAGGAGGCAGTAATGGCGACCGACAGACAGGCGCCATGAGCGTAAATATAGCTGATCGGTGCGGGCGGGAAATTCAAACTGATGCGGTCCCAAAAAATCGATTTTTTTCGATTGTTTTGGCATTTTGAGGATTCGGCAGCCCACGATATCCAGATAGTGAGTATGTCCGAATATTGGATGTCCGAATAATGGAGGGATTACTGTATATATGTATACATACATGCATATATATACATATATATTATATATATATGCAGTAATCCCTGTAGTAACCAGACGCCCAGTTTCTGGGTATTTTGCGCCCGGGTCTTCAAAAAAAAAAAAAAAAAAAAAATCCCCAACCGTATTTTGATCGCGCCAAACAGCTGTATTTTGCTGCATAGTTCCACTGACGTCCACTAGGGTGTCGCTGCTTCCTCCCCATTTCCCGCTTATCCATTTTGGACTCTGACAGTGAATAAAGAGCAAAAACTCGCCACTAGACCACACGAGAATTTACAGTGTTGTGTAGTGTAAAATAACAAAGTGCATTGATGTGAAATCGCAGTGCCAAGGACTAAGTGCAACACTGGAGAGATTAAGTGCAGTACAAATGAGAAAAGAATGCGCAGTGTTAAGAACTTAGAATTCAGAGTGCCAAGGTGTATGTACAGTGCTTCAAGAGGATGTCCAGCATTATCAGAGTCTGAGAGGTGGGTTATTCCTTGCGATGGCCATGAACGTGTTGTAAGTACCCAGGAAATTGTTAAATATTTTTTATACTCACCTGCAAATCCTGATTTTCTGATACCATTTCATTTATTTCATGCTTCATATTCCTTAATGGTGTGTTCAGGATCTGGAAAAGGTGAGGTTAATGTCCAGTTAGGATGTTCTTCATGCTGTCATCTGGTAAATATTTTTCATAATCACCTGTAATTCCTGATTTTCTTATTCCATTTCATTTATTTCATGCTTTATGTACTTTATTGGTGTGTTTAGGGTCCGAAAAAGATGAGAGTAATGTCTGGTTAGGATGTTTAGTATGCTGTTAACTGGAAAATATTTTTCATAATCACCTGTAATTCCTCATTAACTCGTTCCTTTTCAGTTATTTCATGCTTTGTGTCCCTTATTGGTGTGTTTAGGGTCTGAAATAGGGTCTTAAATAGGTGCCATGCATGTGCAGGTGGGAGTTATGTAGGTGGTTTTATGAGTTAGGGTGCGTTAGGGTTCATAAGTACATGTCCAGAAGCCTCAGGCCCAAGACCTGGACAAACCCCAGATCTGTACATGTCTATGGCTGTATTTTGTCGGATCTTGGAGGGATTGCTCTACATATACAGTGCATCCGCCTAGTACTCGCCTATTTGGGCAGCATAGGTTCTCTCATACTGGGATTTTGCATACTGGTAATAAATAAACTAATGGGAAATTTAATATGTGGGTGGCACTTAGGTGCTCGCATACTGGGATTTCGCGTACTAGGAATAAATAAACTAAGGGGAAAATTAACATATGGGTGGCACCCCCCATCATCAGTGACCGTTTTGACCCGTTTGAGGGAACATATCTAAGACATATACAGTACAGTACAGTAGGATCTCACCAATAATGTCTAATTGGTGCCAGAAAATAATAAGATTAGTTGTTAAATTGTCATGAGTAATATAAAACTCACCTTAAACGAGTTAAGAAGGTGTGTGGTGTGATGATTGTTGTGAGAGAAAGCGAGTGATGAGTGACTGATGGTGGGCATTTAATCAGTTGTGATACTGTTTCTGGCATTTTCTTGAAATGTCATTTACAAGTCTAATCATTAGTCATTTATTCTGATGGCTGCTCTCTCACCATCACAACAGACTTGAGTTGTGGCAGGAGTGCTGACCACACTTGTTTGGTTCCAAGAAATTTGCTGTCATGTCAATTTGCCGTCAGACAATTCCCTGTCAAAACATGGACGATTACCCGTCAGGACAGTTACCGGTATATTCTAGCGTCACCCATAGCTCTCGTCATTAATGACGGCGAATTGTCTTACTATTGTTGTGACAGCGAATTGACGTGACGTTGAATTGTCCTGCTTGTTTTATGGTTGCCAATGTCATATTATTCCAGGCTTTGACGAAGAAATTTATGGGCTGTTGAATGTTATATTTCTTCCAGAATACAGCAACAGTAATTATGGTTGCGGTTGCTGTTATGCCAGGTGGAGCTGGTAGGGGAGGTGGTGAGGGGAGGATCTTCCATCTCCTCCTCACTACTGCTCACATTTTTGGCAATTTCCCTCACCTCTTCTTGTTTGTCTGTTTCATTCCTCATCTTGTTATGGACATATACTTTGTAGTATAACAATTAGCATTTGTGAAGTAACCCTTATTCATGTGAATCCAAACGTTCTTGTAGAAACGAGTGATGAGGATGGTGCATAGTGGAGAGGCAGGTGTTGCACTCGGGTTTCACACCGGAAAATACTGGTTTTGGGCATTTTTTCCCTGCTGGCTTGTGTCGTGTGGATGTGATTTGCATACTCTGGATAGCAAAATATTAAAAAATATTAAAAATATTAAAAAATAGGTCCTCATGCACAAGGTGAATCGCGCACTCTGATCTCGTGTAGTAGGCGGATGTACTGTATTGTATACAGTAAGACCTCTCTATAACGTACTAATTGGGGCCCCAAGCCATTCTGAAAAAAGTGAAATTCCGATAAAAGCGACTTCTAGACTTCCCCCTCCGAACCCAGACTCTTTCCGAGATATCAAACATTAGTCTGGATGCACCAACGGTTTTTAAACTGTTTTCATTACCATTGCAGTACTGTACTGTGTTATAAATTCACTATAGTAATCAAATGGTATGATATATATAATAATTCCGTACTGTACACAGATAGACGTGTCTTTAATTTACCTTACTGTGGTGAAGATGGCTGAAGTGGTCAGGCAGTCTGGACTGCTTCTGGCTCTAATGGACTTTTTCCGATATACAATATAAGGAAGACGGGAGGGGGTGACAAAACGAGCTCCACCCGCCTCTACCCCAGCTCCCAACCCTCCCCCATACCCCTACCCCACCAAGCCCTCCACTCATCATTCTTAACTTGCAGGTACATCTCATGCTAACCCCATACTTTACACTCATTGTCACGTTACTAATACACAGACAAAACACTAGGACATATAAAAAGTATATAATATAACTATGAATGCTGCAGCAAGAAATTAATGCATTATAACGTTGACAATATAAAACATTGACAATTGCCATACCAGGCCTCATGCGTTGGGTGCTTGTAAGCGTACATGTGTGTGTGTGTGTGTGTGTGTGGTGTGTGTTTTACCTAATTGTGATATACAGGAAATGAGCTACGCTCGTGGGGTCCCGTCTCTTTTTCTCAGTAAGTCAAATTTTGCTTTAAACTCGTTTAAGTTTTTAGTCTGGACGATCTCTTTGTCCAGTTTATTCCACAGGTCTATGCATCTATCTTTAAAACTATATTTCTTGATGTCCTTTAAGCAGTGTGGCTTCTTCAGTTTCAGTCCGTGTCCTCTCGTTGCTCTCTTATCCCATACAAACAGATCTTCTCTCTCAATTTTATCTACTCCCATCATGGTCCTGAACACTGCAATCATGTCACCCCTCTCTCTCCTTTCATCTAAGGAAGGCAAATCCAGGCTTTCTAGCCTCTCACTGTATGACAGATCTGCCAGACTGGGGACCATCATAGTTGCTGTTCTTTGTATTCTCTCAATCTTGTTTATATCTTTCTTTTTGTGTGGGGACCACACTACTGCTGCATATTCTAACCTGGGGCGGATGATGGCCACTATCAGTTTTTTCATCATCTCTTCATTCATGTAATGAAATGCTACTCTTATATTGGTCAAGAGTTTATATGTCTCTCAGTCATGTTAATGTGTTTTTCAGATGACAAACTATCCTGGATCAGCACTCCTAAATCTTTCTCTTCTCTTGCTTTTGTGATTGGTTCATTACCCATCATATAATTCAGTGATGGTCTCTTGGTGCCTTTACCCATTTCCAATATTTTACATTTTTTTGCATTGAATTTCATTTCCCACATCCAGCTCCAATCATGTATCCTATCCAGATCCTCCTGCAGCATTTTACAGTCCCCTTCAACCTCTACCTTCCTCAAGATCTTTGCATCATCAGCAAACAGACTTGCATAACTGTTCACTCCATCTACCATATCATTTACGTAAATCAGGAACATTACTGGCGCCAACACCGAGCCCTGTGGGACACTACTTGTTACTTCTCTCCATCCAGACATCCTGTCCTTTATTACTGTCCTTATTTGTCTGTCTCTCAAAAAGTCTTTCATCCATTCCAGGATGTTACCCTTCAGTCCTCTTATATGCTCTAATTTCCACTTTAGTCTCTTATGGGGTACTTTGTCAAAGGCCTTCTCCAGATCTAAATACACACACTCCACTCAACCGTCTCTCTCCTGTAGCACATAAATCGCTCTTGAGTACAAGCTTAACAAGTTGGAAACACATGACCTACTACTTTTGAATCCAAATTGACTTTCAGTCAAAATATTCATCTCTTCCAGATATTTTATCCACCTATCTTTCAGAATCTCTTGCACAATTTTGCAACCATGCTGGTTAGGGACACTGGTCTATAGTTCAGAGGTTCTTCCTTGTTTCCTCCCTTGTAAATTGGTACCACATTTGCTCTCTTCCATTCCCGAGGCACTTTCCCTTCTTCCAGCGAACACACAATTAAACTGTGAATCTTATCCGTGTGTGTGGTGTGTCTGTGTGTTTGGGTGTCTGTGTGGGTGTGTATTTACATAATTGTATTTACCAAATTGTGATATACAGGAAATGAGCTACGCTCGTGGGGTCCCATCTTTGTTTCTCAGTAAGTCAAATTTTGCCTTAAACTCGTTTAAGTTTTTAGACTGGACAATCTCTTTGTCCAGGCTATTCCACAGGTCTATACATCTATAAGGAAAACTATATTTCTTGATGTCCTTCAAGCAGCTTGGCTTCTTTAGTTTCATTCCGTGTCCCCTTGTTACTCTCTCATCCCACACAAATAGATTTTCTCTGTCAATTTTATCTACTTCTATCATGGTCCTGAATACTGGAATCATGTCGCCCCTCTCTCTCCTTTCCTCTAAGGAAGGTAAATCCAGCCTTTCCAGCCTCTCTCTGTACGACAGATCTGCCAGACTGGGGACCATCTTGGTTGCTGTTCTTTGTATTCTCTCAATCTTGGTTATATCTTTCTTTTTGTGTGGGGACTACACTACTGCTGCATATTCTAACCTGGGGCAGATCATGGCCACTATCAATTTTTTCATCATCTCATCCATGTAATGAAATGCCACTCTTATATTGGTCAAGAGTTTATGTCTCTCTAACTATCTTATTTATGTGCTTTTCAGGTGACAAACTATCCTGGACCAGCACTCCCAAATCTTTCTCTTCTCTCTCTTTTCTAATTGGTTCATTACCCGTCAAATAATTCAATGATGGGCTTTTGGTACTTTTACCCATTTCCAATACAGTAAGACCTCACTATAACGGACTAATTGGGGCTCAGGCCAGTCCGAAATATGCGATTTTCCGATAAATCGACATCCGGACTTACCCCTGCTAATCCGGAGTTTTTCCGATATATCAGACATTAGTCCGGATTGAATCGGTAGTTTTCACCACCATTGCAGTATTGTACTGTGTTATACCTTCACTACATTAATCAAATGGTATAATAATTCTGTACTATGCACTGAAAAACATGTCTTTTAATTGTCTTATTGTGGTGAACATAGCTGAAGTTGTCAGTCAGTCCGGACTGCTTTCTGGCTATTTCGGACTTTTTCCGATATATAGGGGTTTAGTCTGGTAGCTCCTCGAGTCCGATAAAAGCGAATTCCGGTCTACTGAAGTCCGTTATATCGAGGTTTTACTGTATTTTACATTTTTTTGCGTTAAATTTCATTTCCCACATCCGGCTCCAATCATGTATCCTATCCAGATCGTCCTGTAGCATTTTACAGTCCTCTTCAACCTCTACCTTTCTCAAGATCCTTGCATCATCAGCAAACAGACTTGCGTAACTGTTCACTCCATCTGCCATATCATTTACGTAAATCAGGAACATTACTGGTGCCAACACCGAGCCCTGAGGGACACCACTTGTTACTTCCCTCCATCCAGATGTCTTGTCCTTTATTAGTGTCCTCATTTGTCTGTCACTTAAAAAGTCTCTCATTCATTCCAGGAGGCTTCCCTTCAGTCTTCTGATATGCTCTAATTTTCATATTAGTCTCTTGTGGGGTACCTTGTCGAAGGCCTTCTCCAGATCTAATACACACAATCCACCCAACCGTGTCTCTCCTGTAGCACGTCAGTCGCCCTTGAGTAAATGCTCAATAAGTTGGAAACACATGACCTCCCACTTCTGAATCCAAACTGATTTTCAGTTACAATATTCATCCCCTCCAGATATTTTATCCATCTATCTTTCAGGATTCTCTCATAATTTCACGACCATGCTGGTTAGAGACACTGGCATGATGAGCATATTAAGGAAATCAAGGAGCAACATAAGGGGTGGAGGAAAATATAGGAGGAAGGAAATGTAAATTTGAAGGAGATCATAGAACAACAAAGTAAGGAAAAAGTGGAGAAGGAAGTGGTTAGGGTACTAAAAAGTAGAGATAATCTTTGGTCAGGATGTAGCAGACAAGAAAAAATGTGTGATAATCTCATAAATAAAAGAAAAACGTATAACAGTAAGATCCGAAAAAGAGAGAGAACTGAGCAAGGCTAAAGAAATAATATCAGTGGTTATGGAGGGTAACAATGAAGCACAAGAAGAGATTGAAGAAGTGTTTAGGTTAGGAAAGTACGACGCAGGTGGGGCAAGGCCATTGAGAGTAAAGTTTAAGTCCCAGTTAATGGTGAATGAAATCATCAATAGAACATGGAAATTGTCAGATAAAGAGAGTTTTTTTAATTTTATTTTATTCTATTTTTTTTTTTATGTGTCCGACTCTGGGCATAGGCTTCACAGCCTGCTATCAAGACCCAGCAGTCCTCTTGCATACCATACAGCTCTACATGTCACCACACACCTCTACATGTCACCACTTCGGCGCTAACACCCACCGTCCATATTGAATACATGCTAGGGCTGTCTCATGCAGGACTGGTGTATTGGTATTAGCGGGGTTATTTTTACGACATGTCGGCGGGTCTTCTGGTAGATCAATAAAGCCTGATTTAATGAAATTCAAATCCTTAAACTGTTCCCTGCCTCAGCGAGGATTCGAACCTGGGTCCCACGGGACTGCAAGCTAACTCTCTACCGATCGAGCTACCGCCTCTAGTGTTCTGTGTTTGTATTAGCAGTGGGACCAAGAGCATAAAGCATGAAATCAGCTTGAGATGTAACTGACAGTTAAGAATGATGGGTGGGGTAGGGGATGGTACTGGTATGGGGGAGTTTTGGGTGCTGGGGTAGAGGCAGGTGGAGCTTGTTAACATCCCCCCTCCTCTCCTCTTCCCTGGGTATGCAGGGGTAGGAATGGGGCTCTCTTGGGCAGAAATTAGTGATCGTGAGTGTACATCTTTTTTCATTTTTAACTACAAACAGTATTTCTCTTTACAGGTACAAAAATAAATGATACTGTAGTTGAACATAAATAATTTCTGTAATACAGTTCTCTACTGTATTGCACAGTACACAACAAGCAAGTCGTAATATAATGGGTCCATAGAAAATGGGGTATGAGGTAAACTTGAGAGCGTCGCTGCACCTCATCTTCGATACCATTGTATTTCTTTTACTATTTTTTGAGTTTTAGGCTATTTATCCCTTCATTTTCACGCAGCAGACTTTTTCAAGCAACGGACACTGTTCCCCCCCTCTTAGTCCATTGATTAGAGGGTCGACTGTATATACTGTATATATATATATACACACACACACACACACACACATGTATTTATACACCAGACCCTCAACATTCACGAATTCTACTTTCGCGGCCCCTGCACATTCGTGGTTGCCCTTCTGTGGAGCCAAGACTGAATTTAATGGGTATGATTGCAATAATTTGGGGTATATACTTAGTTCATAATGGATATTTTTTGCTGCTTTCACGTCCCATATATGGTTTGGTACAGTATGTGCACACTTGCTCACAAGGGGTGATTTGCGGCTGTAGAGGCATTTACGGGACGGTGCACCAAACATTTCTTGGATTTTCCACTTTCACAGGGATCTGTGTCCCCTAACCCCTGCGAATGTTGAGGGCCTGGTATATACAGTATATATATATATATATATTGTACTGTATATATATATAAACATATATATATATATATATATATATATATATATACTGTATATATATACAGTGAACCCTTCATAAGTCGAACTATATGGAGCTCTATCCTGGTTCAAATTACCAAATTTTCACCCCCCAAAATTGCCAAGACAGTACCTAATACTTGCCCTTTCAACACTAAATTAAAGGAGCATATAGCCGGGTGTATTTTCATTTTGTTCTTGCTGCCACCAGACGATTTTAATCAGTGTAGGGAGGATCTGTGGAAGTGCACGGAGTTGGTACAGCTTTCATTAACCCCTTCAGTATGTGAGTCCAATCCTGAGTGCCATAAAATCAGCTGGAGGAAGCGTAAATAAAGTAGAAATAGACGTTACGGTACTGAAGTGGTTAATTGGTAGAAAATCATTCACAGAGGCAGTACAGACCCGTCGGCAGCGTGTGTTGGAGATGGATTTTCACCCCTCAAATTGCAAAAACAGTACTTATTACTTGTCTTTTCAACACTAAAGTAAAGGAGCATATACAGTGCATAAATGAATAAAGACAAAAAAGAAACAGTTCAGTGCACCTAATTTACCTTTCGTTAGATACAGTACAGAGCCGTCGGCAGTTTGTGTTGGAGACGGAGGTGGCCGAGTTCACAATTTAACGTAACATTCCAAACAGTACCCAGTATTTATTTCACTGAACACTAATAACTAAACTTAAATGTAATCATTATAATAGACTGCAGTGTAACACTTTCAGTAATAATAGTACTGAACTTTAATAATGATCACTTAACACTAAGTCACATGCACATTTTTTTTTTTTTTTTTTTTTTTTAGCTTCATTCCCTTATGACTAGAGGTGCCAGTATTACTTCTTTTATGCTTTGAACCTTCCTTGGCAAGGCATAAGGCAAAGAAAGGAAAGCATTTCTCATCACTAGATGACAGTAAGAATGGCGCGACCACGTCTCCGAAGGCAAGCAGCAGACTGGCGCACGTGTCAGCCTGGCGCCATTTGTCCCCCTACCTCCGCATTTTGGCCTACTTAAATACGTGGTCTCGGCCTGAGTTCGTCTAACCGAAGATTCCGTCTTCTAAAAGTTCGACTTATGAAGGGTTTACTGTATATATCAATATATATATATATATATATATATATATATATATATATTTACAATGGAGCCCCTCAGGTAGCGTTTTTTGGGGTTTTTGGGGTAGCGAATCCATGGATAGTGACAGGAATGAAACTATCTCATAGCGATTAATGCACGATTAGTGAAAATCCGCTTGGCATTTAATACGTAGCGAGCTGGTAACACTGATAGTGAGTGCGAGTCTATCGTCATTCACACACACCACAAAGCCAGCAGAAGATAGGGCGTGTGTGCTGGGCATTCCCCAGACCCTGTCTTCCCCCTTACTGCTATTTTAATCAGCCAACACCCCACTGACCGGGCTAATGCATGGCCCGACCTTCACTATAGGAGAAGGAAATCTTTAAACTAACCAACTATCGTCATTCAGTTCATTGGCCCATGTGGAGTGAAAGTACGTATCTTAAGCTTTTCTTATAACTAATCTCCAACTATCTCTCTCCTGCCAAATTTTACAGTTTTAAATTTTTCCTTTACCTTTACTTTTCTCTTGGGGGAATGCCGGTATCTAAGCGATACTGACGGGTGGAAGGTGAACCTCCCCGCAGTTACCCCAAGAAGAAGAAGATTGTTTGTTTATCCACGCGCCACGCATTCATTCTACTTGTCACAGTCCCGCCATTGTTAAAGTTTTTTGTGACCTTCCATTTATTGTCTGGCTACTGAGTGTTCTGATATCATGGCTTCAACTTCGGGGGCTGGCCCAAGTGGTGGTGGTGGCCCAGGCAAAAAACAGGAAGTGCTGGTAATGTAAAAGTGACCAAAAAGGCCAGACAATACATGCGTGGCAAGCCAAAGAAACAATATTGCATGGAGGAAAAGAAAAAGATAATTTTTTGAATATGTAGTATACTTTTATTTTATTACAGTACTGAAGAAATGTGACGTGATACTGATGGGTAATGGAGGAAATTAGGTATAGCTGAAGAAGTCCAGGACTGTATTAATTTTCTTAGGTAGGAAGTTTGCCCCTCGGGTAGCGATTTCATGGATAGCGGCCATTTTGTTGGACTAGTAAGGTCGCTATCCAAGGGGCCCCACTGTATACTCTAGACCCTTGTTATCTTTGGGGATTAGGATCCAGAGACTTCTGCGGAAGGCAAATTCCGTGCATGCTGAAGTCATCATGACAAAATGGCATATTATTTCCACATAAGCTAAGCACATCCCTGAAAAAATAAAAAAACACTTTAAAATATTACAAATACATATTAACACTCACCAAAAGACTGTGTTCTCTTCATAACCTTCTTACATTGATGACAATTGCTGTATGATGTTGATGATTACTGTATGGATGACGATGATTACTGTAGTGCAGTTCCTACATTGCCAATGTGGTAAGGCGATGAGATGTGTGGCGGCTCTGTAGGTAAGCTGTGAGTCTAGTCTGACCCAACTTCAGCCAATGATATTCCACTTTTCTTCATATCTAAAATCTCTATTTTCTCAGCCAATGATAGCACCTTATGCTCTCTCTTTGGCTTAGAAGGATTGCTTTTATCCTTTACTTGTTTCTTGGGAGCCATTTTTCACTTACACAGTGAAAGTACAGTAGAGTTGTAAACACGAGAAGGGCGAAGACGATGTAAGTACCGAACAGGCTGGTGTTTGCAGTAAGACTGGTGGAGCGGTGGGACTACCTGTGGGTGCGGGTATGCTAACTGTAGCATTGAAAAAGTGCGCATCTCGCACAGTATATAGTATATTATTAAAATAAGTTTGATCCTCGGAAGCTTAAATCCACCAATGCAAAATCCACGGGTGAGATGGGTTTTCTGTATAGATATGTAAATATATAT
>JAGKTI010009826.1:19859-29944 GCA_018397915.1 Birgus latro
TTTATATTTATATTTATTTATTTGTATAAGTAATCCCTGTAAGACCCGAACGCCCAAGTCTCGGACATTTTGGGCTCAGGCCTTAGGAACCCAAAATGCAAAAAATCCGGAAAAAATAAGAAAATTTTGAACTGTAACTTTGAACTTGGCAGGCGGCGGTAAACAGCTGTTTTGGCGGGTAGGTAGCGGTCCCCTGCTTCCCTTCCCTCCCCAGTTACCACCTAACTACCATCAGGAGTAAGTGCTGCTCACAATCGCTGACACACATGCTTGTTTTTTTTTAATAAACTGTGAATAAACTGCAGTACCTCACCACTAGACCACATGGGATTTTACAGTGTTGTACAGTGTTAAGAAAGTAGAAATCAGAGTGCAAAGGATTAAATGCAGCACAACACTGGAGGTGATTTGTCTGTGTAACGGACGGACGTGTTGTAAGTACTTTTTTTTTTTTTTTTTAAATGCAAGCAAGAAGGAACCAAAGGCCACAGGCCTGCATACTTTTCCTTCCAAGAAAAAGCAAAAACAATACAAAAGAGAGACAAATTCAAGATCCGTTCAATTCGAGATGCCTGGACACACTGCGTTTGAAAGACTGGAGATCATAGGAAGCAGGAAATACAGACAGAGGAAGACAGTTCCAGAGTTGACCAGTTGCATAAATGAAGGACTGGGAGTAACGGTTAACTCTTGCATTAGAGTGTTGGATAGAAAAGGGATGAGAGTTTGTTGCTAGACGGGTACTACATGCCCATCGTAGAGGTGGAGGGATGGAAGCAGACAGTTCAGAGGAACAGTGACCATTGAAGTAGCGATAGAAGAGAGATAAAGATGCAACAGTGCGGCGAAGAGACAAAGGTTGAAGGGAATCAGTAAGAGGAGGAGAGTTAATGAGACGAAAAGCCTTTGACTCCACCCTATTGAGAAGAGCTGCATGTGGGGAGCCTCCCCACACATGAGAGTTGTACTCCATACACTGCGATACTGCTAAATATTTTCCATACTCACCTCTAATTCCTCATTCTCTGGTTTCATATCATTTCATGCTTTCTGTCCCTTATTGGTGTGTTTAGGGTCTGAAAAAGGTGATGTCTGTATCTGGTTAGGAGTTTCATTATTCTGTCAACTGGCAAGTATTTTTCATACTCCCCTGTAATTCCTAATTCTTTGGTTCCATTTCATTTCTTTCATGCTTTATGTCCCTTATTGGTGTATATAAGGGCTGAAAAAGGGTATTTTTATGTCTGGGTAGGAGTTTCATTAGGCTGTCAACTGGTAAATATTTTCCATACTCACTTGTAATTCCTCATTAACTGGTTCCTTTTCAGTTATTTCATGCTTTGTGTCCCTTATATGTGTGAATAGGGTCTTAAATAGGGCCTTAAATAGGTGCTATGCATGTCCAGTTGGGAGTTACAGAGGTAGTTTTATGAATAGGGTGGGTTAGGGTCCATAAGTACCTGTCCAGAAGCCTCAGGCCCAAGACCCGGACAAACCCAAGATCCTGACATGCGTATGGCCCTGTTATGTCGGATCTTGGAGGGATTTCTGTATGTATATACTTGGTTATACCTCGTTATACCATACCCCTAGATCCAATACCTCGGCTTAATGATGGAGGTAGAAATACCGCCATATCCTGCCCAACGATGGTCAAACCCCGGTTTAATGATGGGTTTTGATTTTTTTTTTTTTTTACTGAGTTTGATATTTTAGGTTAAAATTGCATGTTTAGGTTGATTTATAAACTGTTGTTAGACTAAGATTAATGTGTTTTAGCCATAGGTGGGGTGAGCATTGTCATTTTTATGAACAGTTTGCTAAACTTGATTTTTTTCCGGAGTTATATTTGACGATTTTCAGATATTATTGTTGGTTTTAGTGAGTTATTTACAGATGTTAGGCTTAGCTTAGCTTCCTTGATAGCTGTTAGGTTTAGATTGCCTTTAAACTTGTTTATGGGCTCATTTGGGTGGGTTTTGGGCTTGGTTTGGGGGGAAACCTAAGGCTGGTAAACACTCCACATTACATGTTAAAAATACCCCGATATATGATATCCCTGTTATTGATGGGGCTTTACCAAACCAATTACATTGTTCGACCAGGGTATGCCTGTGTATACAGTAACCCCTCCAAGATCCAACGCAATAGAGGCCAAGCAACTTCTCGGACTTGGTCTTGTCTAGGACTTGGGCAAAATGCCCCTGGACAGGTACTTATAGACCCCAACCGAGCCATACTTCGAAAGCTACCTACATAACTCCCTACCAGACATGCACATCACTTATTTAAGACCCTATACACACAAATAAGGGACAGAAACCATAAAATAAATGAAAAAGAACCAGAGAATTAGAAATTAGAAGTAAGGAAAATATTTAACAGTGTGCAGGGTACTTACAACACGTTCATGGCCATCACGAAGATTAACCCACCTCCTCTATGGCTGTGACATTGAGGAAGGTGCACTTGAAGCACATTCAGTGATCCAGTGTTGTGCTGCACTTAATCCTTTGCACTATGAATTATAATTTTTTAACGCTGCACATTGTGTTCGTACTTGCACCACGCCAGTTGCAGCATGCCAGTGTTGCACTCATCACTTAATCCTGTGCACTCTGATTATTCTTAACACTGCACAACACTGTAAATTCCCATGTAGTCTAGTGGCGAGGTATTGTCGTTTACTTACTGTCAGAGCCACAGTATAAGTGTGGCTCTGACGGTAAGGTGAGGCCATCGGCACACACACGAGTAAGAGGCAGCAGAGGAACAGCAGGGCTTGCAGCAGGTAGGGCACCACCATAAAAGCAAGCACGTGGGCAGCCATGGTGACAAGCATGCAGTGACGACGGTAGGTAGGCAGGAAATGGGGAGGATGGAAGGGTGCTCTACCTTACATCGCCAGAACTACGCGCCAAAACACAGCTGTTCGTCACTGCGTGGCAAATTTAGAGTAGAGATGAACACAAGTCGGCCTTTTTTATTTAAAAAAAAATGGCCATTTTTGGTGTCCCAGATCATTTTGGACATCAGTCCAGGTGGCCTTTTGTCCGGATATCTTAGGGAATACCCGAGACTTTGACTAATGAACCCAAGCCCAAATTGTCCGGGACTTGGGCATCTAAGTCTTAGAGGGATTACTGTGTATACATATACTGTATATACAGTACGCTTGCACAGTGCATGAATGGATGGGCGGTTCATGACCTCGTGCACTGTGATTTCCTGTACTGTGAGTACATAATCTTAGGGAGAAAAATAACATACGGGCAGGACCCCCTTTAACCTTGATATTTTTTTAACCTTATAGATATAGTAAGGGGAAGACTTTTAAGACATACACTACAGATACAGCTAAAATAACAAAAATATGGTCAGTCACCTTAACAACAGTAGATGACAGGCCTGATGGACTTCAATAGCAGGGGTTTTGAGGCGCACAACACACTTAGAGTGCCCCACCATCCCGGCCACACCACACGTGTTTGATGGTTGCCATTGTTGTATTATTCCAGGCTTGGATGAAGAAATTTATGGCCTGTCGTATGTTATATTTCTTCCAGAATGCAGCAACAGTCAATATGGTGAGAGTTGCAGGTATGCCATGTGAAGCAGGTGAGTCAGGTGGGGCTGTGGGCATGGAGGGGGAGGCAGCTGGTGAGTCAGGTGGGGCAATGGAGGTGAAAGGGATGGCGGTGGGTGAATCAGGGGAGGTGGTGAGTGAAGGATCCTCCATCTCCTCTTCACTACTGCTTATAATTTCTGGAATTTCCTTCATCTCTTCTTGTTTATCTTTTTCATTCCTCATCTCGTTATGGATCATTTGCAGTATAACAATTTGGCATTTCTGAGATAACTATCATTCAGGTGAATCCAAACATTATTATAGAAACTGGGTATCTATTCTAACTTACTGTTATTGCTGAAAATGTAATTGTCAGAAGTCGTTATTGGCGAGATCTTATCGTAGACTCCTCTCGAGCACCTTTCCCACAAGCCTCTAACATCAGGATGGGCACGTCGTGCAGGGAGGGGGGTCGCGTAGTCTGGGCAAGTAGCTGTTTTGGGCCACTCCTTGCCTGTGCCTCACATATTGTGGGCTAAATTCATGCATTCAAAGTTTTATGGTTATGAATTTTTGGTCACTAGTGTACTGTGCAATTCACGCAATGTGATCACGCGTACTGTGCGAGCATACTGTGTATGTGTATACACATATCTATCTATCTATCTATTGCTAGACGCCTCAATCTTGCACGGGGTGGCCACAAACAAATCGCCTCCATGTCGCTCTGTCCCCCGCCATTTCACTACCCCGCTCCCAACTCACACTCCCTTCTCTCATGTACTCTCCACTCCATCCCTCCATCTCATCCTCGGCCTCCCCCTCCCTCTCGGCCCCTCCACCTCACTCACATACATTCTCCTTGTCAGTCTTTCACTCTCCATCCTCTCCACATGCCCAAACCACCTTAACGTGTTTCTCCTAACGCTTCCTATCACGTCCACCCACACCACAACGCTCCTTCACTTCCTCATTTGTTAGTCTGTCTCTCCAAATGACTCCACATGCTCCTCTCAAATAACTCATTTCCACTGCTCTCACTCTTGACTTCTGTCCTTCCAACAGGGTCCAAGCTTCACTTCCATATGTTAGAGTTGGTATCACAATACTGTCATGTAACAACTTTTTCATTTCCATGCTCACCTCCCTGTTTCTTATCACTGCTTTCAACGAACCAGCAACCTTCCTTCCCTGCTGCACCCCTTCGAGCACTTCACCCTCCAGACTTCCATCCTTACTCATGACACTACCCAAGTACTTAAATGCACTCACACTCTCCATGTCCTTTCCATCCAATCTCGCTGTACATTCACTGGCTTCACTTCTCTCGAAGACCATCACTTTACTCTTCCCTACATTCACCTTTAGATTCCATTTCTTACACACTCTCCCAAACTCATCTACCAAGCCCTGCAGCTCCTCTTTGTCTTCGCTCAACAACACAGTATCATCTGCAAACAACAGTACAGGGAGTTTCCAAACACTGCCCTCTCTCACTAGGGCCTCTCGAACATCCACTGCCCGACTTTGTATCTCTTTTATAACCCCATCCATGTACAGATTGAACAACCATGGAGACATGACACATCCTTGTTTCAATCCAACCTTCAAATGGAAAGATTCACTCAGTCTGCCATCCACACGCAGTGCAGCCTTAGCACCCTCATACATACTCTTCACTGCCTTCAGCAACTTCCCATCCACTCCATATATTCTTAATACCTTTCACAATCCTTGTCTATCCAACCTGTCATATGCTTTCTCCAGATCCATGAAGGCTGCATACAACTTCTTGCCCTTCTCTAGAAACTTTTCCACTAAGGATCTAAGAATGAATATCTGGTCTACACAACCTCTTCCCTTCCTAAAACCTCCTTGTTCTTCTCCAACTAATTCCTCTGTTATTTCCCTAACTCTGTCAATAAGTATCCTACCATATACTTTTCCTATTACACTGAGAAGACAAATGCCCCTATGATTACCACACACTGCTTTTTCCCCTTTTCCTTTGTACAGAGGAATGATTATACCTGACTTCCAATCCCCTGGGACACTACCTTCCTCCCAAGCCAATCTGCACACCTTCCACATCCATGCTATTACTATCTCTCCCCCATACTTCAGCATTTCACCTCACACTCCATCAATTCCTGGGGCTTTCCCCTTTTTAACTTTCTTCATTGCTTCCACCACTTCCATCCTACTGATTTCTTCCTCTCCTTTCACAACCCTCCTTCTTCCTGCCATTTCCCAGCCACTTATACTTGCATTACTTTCATTCTCTATGTTCAACAGTTCATTAAAGTGTTCTCTCCATCTGTTTACTTTTTCTCCCTTCTCCACTAGTAATCTACCATTTTTATCTTTCACACCCCCACTGACTTCGTTGGCACCCTGTCTAGCTCTCTTTACCTCCTTCTAAAACATTTTCTTACATTCCCTCCACTTTGCACTCAAATTCCTTCCAAATTCCTCATCCACTCTCTTCTTACTCTCTCTTACTAATCTCTTCACCTCTCTCCTCCTCTCTACATATAACTCTCTCATCCGTCTCTCAGCTTCTTCGACGCTACTGTTCATCATCCACTCATTATATGCTTTCTTCTCTTGTGCCACAGCCTCTCTCACCTCTTCAGTCCACCATGCTGTTCCCTGAACCCCCTTTTGTCTTCTCTTCACCCCGCACACCACCTCACATGCTGCACAGATTTCTTCTGTGAATATCTTGCACACACCTTCCACATCCCCCATCTGCTGCAATCTATATTTACCCAATCGCTCCTCTGCTTCCCTTTTATATTCAGCCTTTATTCCATCCCCTTGTAACTTTTCTACCCTCCTTGCAACAAATACTTCCTCCTGTTCTTCCCTTCTTCTCTTCCTCCATCTTGTTTGGATTCTGATTCTGGCCACCACCAAGTGGTGGTCAGAAAGTCCACTCCCCCAACCTCTATATACTCTTGCATCCATTACACATCTTCTCATCCTTTCTTCAACACACACGTAGTCAATCATTGCCTTCTGTTCATTCATTCCACCGTCCACCCTTCTCAGCACTCGCCATGAATACCTATGGATCATTTTGTGCCTGAGAGGGTATTAGCTAACACCAACCCCCTCCCGGCACAAATGTCCACTAAAGCACTGCCATTCTCATCCATCTCTGCAGGCACACCCCACTCACCAACCACTCCATCCACCTTCTCATTCCCTACTTTTCCATTCATATCTCCAATCAGAAACACTCTCTCATTCCTTTCAAACTTTTCCAAGCAGGCTTCTACACACACACACACACACACACACACACACACATATACATACATACATTTATACAGTAGACCCTTTTTATCAGTGGATTTTGCATCGGCGGATTTAAACTTCCGTGGATCAGACTCATTTTAATAATGTACTATACACTGTAACTTAATTTAAAATTGGTGCACAATGTGCATTTCTTTTGTTGCTACAGTTAGCATACCCACACCTAGAGTACCTACATATAGAGAGTAGTGACAACTCTGAGAGAGGATGCCATGTTTTTGCCAGGCGAGTCGCACGCTCAGATTCCCTGCCTGACTGCCTGGCATTTGTGTTGTCCTTTCTCTCTCTGGTGCTGGTGTTATAAATATTGACAAAACCATAATATAAGAGTAGGTGATGAATGAGAAGTATGATGCTTATAGTCAATGTTTATATGGGAATTTTAACAGTACAATATACTATATTGCAGCAATAGCCTATTGAGCAGCAGGGCCTGATGATTACGTACTTTTATATTCTGTATTTTCCTCATGTCTACACTTTTACTGCTAAGCTCTGTGTTTTTTTTTTCTGTGTTTTTGTGTTCTTCATTAATCTTCTTGCAGTAGAAATGCAAGCATGCATTGAGAAACTTACTTAGAAGCTTGTGTTTGAGGTTTTGACAAGTAGGAATATCATAACCTTTGGTTAGGTTCACTGCTTCATCCATCAGCATTTTCTTAAGCTTATTCTTTCCTATCAAATCACACGGACTTTTGCTGATCATCAGCTCTATTTTATTGCTGATCATCAGCTCTATTTTAAGCAGCATCTCATATGCTTTATCTGACACAGCAATAAGCCCTCCTTCTTTGTGTTCTTTGTGTAAAGTGAGGTGTGCTGCTTTATGAGCTGTCTGATGGGGTGATGCTATTTGTATTAAATCTCTCAAGCACTCATCACAGGTGGTCTTCGTGTTTTTTTACGCTGTGAACACAGTAGCTTATAAGATTGTACAAAGAATCACTCTCTGTCACTGACAAATTCCTCCTGAACTTCATCTGTGAAGTTAGAGGTAAATGAAAGTACCTATATACTCGTAGGTACTCTAAGGTAAATTATATTATATTCTGGACCTCTTAGAAACTTGTAACATTCATAGACGGGTGACTGAAGAATCATGTAGGTACACGTCCACGTACGAATATACTGTACATAAAATGCACGTAGTACATGTATCCAGCACACGGAAAAGAAGACACGATGCACGTATTGTCACAACGCACGAAATAATGAGAGTACATGTAGAATTCACATCAAAAGATTATGTACGGATAATGCACGTAATAATACGCATAAAAACACGAGACATATAACAGAAAAAACACGAAAAGTAAGTGACATACACATGAGCATTGCATTTGATGTATAAAGGTAGGTACCTAGGTATTAAGATGGCACTGTTATTTCGTGAATAATACTTTTTTCCACGTAGTCATAATAGGCAACACACAGAAGAACATGAAGTGTAATAATGTACAGTAAAACCTCGATATAACGGACTTCAATAGACCGGAATTTGCTTTTATCGGACTCGAGGAGCTACCAGACTAAACTCCTATATATCGGAAAAAGTCCGATAAAGCCAGAAGCAGTCCGGACTGCCTGACCACTTCAGCTATGTTCACCACAATAAGACAAGTAAAAGACATGTTTTTCAGTGCACAGTACAGTATTATTATACCATCTGATTAATGCAGTGAAGGTATAACACAGTACAATACTGCAATGGTGGTGAAAACCACTGATGCAATCCGGACTAATGTCTGATATATCGAAAAAAGTCCGGATTAGCAGGGGTAAGTCCAGATGTCACTTTTATCGGAATTTCGCATTTTTCGGACTGGCTTGGGCCCCAATTAGTCCGTTATAGTGAGGTCTTACTGTATATGCAAAATCACACATTAATAACAATAAACAACTATTATGGACAGTATGAAAATACTGTGAAAGATTGACGAGGAGAGTGCATGTGAGTGAGGTGGAGGGGGCGAGAGGGAGGGGGTGGCCGAGGATGAGATGGAGGGATGGAGTGGAGAGGTATATGAGAGAGGGGGGTGTGAGTTGGGAGCGTGGTAGTGAAATGGCAGGGGACAAAGTGACATGGAGGCGATTTGTTTGTGGCCACCCCGTTCGGGATTGAGGCGTCTGGCAGTAGATAGATAGAGATAGATGAAAATACCATGTCTGATTTATGAATCATCAGACAAATTCATTCTCAATGATTAACCCATCCTGATGCTCTGATCTCCTTTAGTATTTCCCTCGTACATTGACAATTGTTATACTGTATTTCTACAGCAAAGAGGAACAGCCTTCCAGCAAACTGCACGAAAACATTCATTAAGCAAACCTCACATAAGACTGATCTGGAAGTTGGCTCCCACTCCAGACGATTTACTTTATTCCTCCATAATTTCCTTCTTTCTGGATTAGATGGAAATGTGAACACTTTAAACCCTTTCTCCGGTCGATTGCTGCACCCATAAGCAGAACAGCCTGGCATCACGCCCACCCACAACAACAAAAAATCACAAACTAACGCGGGCGGCGGTAGTAGTCTCAGTCGAGTTGCGGGCGCGATTTTGGCAGGAACGTGGCGTCCATCAGCTGAGCGTCGTTACCCCCTATGTCGCTACTTTCTGTATGTAGGTACTCTTCCCACACCCATGGGCATTCCCGCCACTCCGCCAGTATTACTGTAAACACCAGTTGGTTCGGTACTTATGTTGTCGTCACCCTTCTCGTGTTTATAACTCTACTGTACTTTCATTGTGTAAGTGAAAAATGGCTCCCAAGAAACAAGTAAAGGATAAAAGCAATCCTTTTAAGCCAAAGAGAGAGCATAAGGTGCTATCCCTGGCAGAGAAAATAGAGATTTTAGATATGATGAAAAGTGGAATGCCGTTGGCTGAAGTTGGGTCAGACTAGACTCACAGCTTACCTACAGTGCCGCCACACATCTCATCGCCTTACCACATTGGCATTTCAGGAACTGCAAGAAATCGTCGTCATCTATACAGCAATCGCCATCTTCCTACAGCAATCGCCTTCATTGTACGAAGGTTATGAAGAGAACACACAGTCTTTTAGTGAGTGTTAATATGTTTTTGTAATATTTTAAAGTATGTTTTTATTTTTTCAGGGATGTGCTTAGCTTATGTGGAAATAATATGCCATTTTGTGATGATGACTTGAGCATCCGCGGAATTTG
>JAGKTI010009827.1:0-29943 GCA_018397915.1 Birgus latro
TATATATATATATATATCAGTAATCTCTCTACCTTCTGGACGACCACTATCCGGTTACCTCTCTGTTCGGACATCATAAGCTGATGGTTGCCCCCCCCAACCCAAAAAAAAAATCCGATTTTCTTTTACTGCATCACTTTGAACTTCCCGCATGCGCCGACCAGCTCACTTCCTGCGCTCCTCCCTCCTGCTAGTTGGCTCTCAACTCCCATGAAGAGTGAAGAGTTGTCGGATTGTTTGCAGTATTTTCGTTCTTGTTTAAACAATCATAAATCACAGTGCTAAGGATTAAGTGTAGTTAAACACTGGATTACTGGACATGCTTCAAGAGTATTTATGACCACTGTAAAAACCTCAGAGGTAGGGATAATACTCGTTAACAACCATTATGGACAAGTAAGTACACTGTCAACTGCTAAATATTTTCCATAATCACTTCTGAATCTTCATTCTCTGGTTAAATTTTATTTACTTCATGCTTTGTGTCGCACATTTGAGTGCATGGGCTGTGAACAGGTGATTTTCTCAGTAATAATCATGTCTCTTCCTTACGTTCATTATGTAGTCAACTGGCGAACACCTATGCCTTACTCACCTCAAAATCATCACTTTTTGGTTAGAATTTGATTAATTCATGCTTTGTGCCCATTATTTACGTGAATGGGGTCTTAAATAAGTGCTATGCATGTCCAGTAGGGAGGTAGGTAGATGGTTTTCTGATTAAGGTTAGGTTAGGGTCAAGAATGACCGGTGCTGTTGGTGAACATAATTTGCCCTACTCCCCTCTAAATCATAATTTTTCTGGTTACATTTTATTTACTTCATGCTTTGTGTCCCATATTTGAGTGCACAGGCTGTGAAAAAGGTGATTTTCTCAGTAATAATCATGTCTCTTCCTTACGTTCATTATATAGTCTACTGGCGAACACCTATGCATTACCCACCTGAAAATCATCATTTTTTGGTTAAAATTCGATTAATTCATGCTTTGAGCCCATGGGGTCTTAAATAAGTGCTATGCATGTCCGGTAGGGAGGTAGGTAGGTGGTTTTCTGATTTAGGTTAGGTTAGGTTAGGATCAAGAATGACCAGTGGTTGGTGAACAGTGAACACCTTTGCCATACCTAACTCTTAATCATCATTTTTCTGGTAACAATTTACTTATTTGATGCTTTGTATCCCATATTTTAGTGCATAAGATGTGAGAAATGATGATTTTCATAGTGACTGCCACATCTGATACTTACACTAAGCTGCCAACTTGTTAACACCCATGCCTTACTTACCTCAAAATCATCATTTTTGGGGTTAAAATTTGATTAATTCATGCTTTGTGTCCATTATTTATGTGAATGGGGTCTTAAGTGCTATGCATGTCCGGTAGGGAGGTAGATGGGTTGTTTTTTGATTTAGGTTAGGTTAGGATCAAGAACGACCAGTGCTGTTGGTGAACAGTGAACACCTTTGCCATACCTAACTCTTAATCATCATTTTTCTGGTAACAATTTACTTATTTGATGCTTTGTAGCTCATATTTTAATGCATAAGATGTGAGAAATGATGATTTTCATAGTGACTGCCATGTCCGATACGTACTTACACTAAGCTGCCAACTCGTGAACGCCTCTGCCATCATTTTTGGGTTAAAATTCACTGAATTCATGCTTTGTGTTCATTATTTAATGATTACGATGTGAGAAAGGGTGATTTTCATAGTGAATTCCATGTCCGATACTTACTTACACTTGCTGGCAAGTTGTGAGCACCTATGCCTTACTCACCTCTAAATCATCATTTTTGGGTTAAAATTCAATTAATTCATGCTCTGAGTGCACTGTTTATGTGAAAGAGGACTTAAATAAGTGCTATGCATGTCCGGTAGGGAGGTATGTAGGTGGTTTTCTGATTTAGGTTAGGTTAGGGTCATGAATGACCAGTGCTGGAGGTTCAGGGCCACTATCCGGACAAGACCACTTTCCGGTCATGCCTTTGGCTCTATTACGTTGGATAGTGGGAAGATTACTGTATACAGTATACTGTATATATCATCATCACCAGCCATTGAGGTCCACTACAGGACCGGCCTATCCCTACTGAAGCAAGGACGATACAAGCCATGTATCTCTACAAAGTAGCTTAGGCTGTCTGGTAGAGACTGTATGTAAGGTGAGATTTGCTTGTGAGTGTAATTGTTGTGTTGTAATGGCTTTGGATGTGTGTGTGTAGTCTGTGAACAGAGTGTAATCAGTCCACCTTAAGCTGATTGGGTGCAAGCATACTAGTATGTGACACTGGTTCAACCACAGCACCCCTTGTGTCTGCCAAAGTGGTCAGTAGCTTGGTGAACTCTTCCCAAAGTTTTTACAACCTTGGCGGGAGGCAAACCCACGCCCACCAGTGTGCGAGATGCAAACTCTGCCACTGTACCACAAAGGCTCCATACTGTATACATATATCTATCTATCTATCTATATATATATATATATATATATATATATATATATACAGTAAACCCTTCATAAGCCGAACTATATGGGGCTCTACCCTGGTTCGAGTTACTGATTTTTCCGGCTTACCGAATTTTCACCCCCCAAAATTGCTAAGTCAATACCTATTACTTGTCCTTTCAACACTAAATTAAAGAAGCATATATAAATAAATTAGTTATGACAAAAAACAATATAGTGCATTTAATATACATTTAACCCCTTCAGTGCTGGGTGTATTTTCATTTTGTTCTTGCTGCCACCAGACAATTTTAGACAGTGTAGGTTGGATCTGTGGAAGTGCACGGGGTTGGTACAGCCTTCGTTAGCCCCTCCAGTATGTGAGTCCAGTCCTGAGTGCCATAAAATCGGCTGGAGGAAGCGTAAATAAAGTAGAAATAGACGTCACAGTACTGAAGTGGTTAATTGGTAGAAAATCATTCACAGAGGCAGTACCGACTGTCGGTAACGTGTGTTGGAGATGGATTTTCACCCCCCCAAATTGCAATAACAATACTTATTACTTGTCTTCTTAACACTAAAGTAAAGGAGCATATACAGTGTATAAATTAATAAAGAAAGACAAAAAAGAAAGAATTCAGTGCACATACAGTAATTTGCCTTTCGTCAGAGGCAGAAGATCGTCGGCAGTTTGTTTTGTTTTGGAGACGGAGGTGGTGGAGTTCACACTTGAACATAAATTCTAAAAAGTACCCAGTATTTATTTCACTCTATATTAAGAACTAAACTTAAATGTAATCACTATAATAGACTGCGGTGTAACACCTCTCATTAGAAGCAGTAGATTCTTTGGCAGTTTTTGTTTTGGAGACAGAGGTGGTGGAGGTGGTTTAACTCACACTTGAATGTAAATTCTAAAAAGTACCCAGTTGAGGATGTGATGGGAAGCGTTAGGAGAAGCATGTTAAGGTGGTTTGGGCATGTGGAGAGGATGGAGAGTGAAAGACTGACGAGGAGAGTGTATGTGAGTGAGGTGGAGGGGGCGAGAGGGAGGGGGAGGCCGAGGATGAGATGGAGGGATGGAGTGGAGAGGTATATGAGAGAGGGGGGTGTGAGTTGGGAGCGTGGTAGTGAAATGGCAGGGGACAGAGTGACATGGAGGCAATTTGTTTGTGGCCACCCCGTGCAGGATTGAGGCGTCTGGCAATAGATAGATAGACAGAGAGACCCAGTATTTATTTCACTCTATATTAAGAACTAAACTTAAATGTAATCACTATAATAGACTGCAGTGTAACACCTTTCGTTAGAAGCAGTAGATTCTTTGGCAGTTTGTTTTGTTTTTGGAGACAGAGGTGCTGGAGGTGGTTGAGTTCATACTGTAACGTATATTCTAAACAGTACCCAGTATTTATTTCACTCTATATTAAGAACTAAACTTCAATGTAATCACTGTAATAGACTGCAATGTAACACCTTTCGTTAGAAGCAGTAGATTCTTCGAAGTTCGGCAGTTTGTTTTGTTTTGGAGACGGGGTTGGTGGAGGTGGGTTAGTTCATACTTTAACGTAAATTCTAAACAATACCCAGTATTTATTTCACTCTATATTAAGAACTAAACTTAAATGTATCACTGTAATAGACTGCAATGTAACACTTTCAGTAATAATAGTACTGAACATTAATCATGATCACTACACTGTCACACGCGCACATTTTTTTTTTTTTTAGCTTCATTCCTTTACGACTAGAGGTGCCAGTATCACTTCTTTTAAGCTATGAACCTTCCATGGCAAGGCAGAAGGCAAAAGGAGAACACTGTTCAGCACTAAATGACAGTAAGAATGGCGCAACTACCGTCTCCAAAAGCAAGCAGCAGACTGGCGCCACGAGTCCGCTTGGCGCCATTTCTCCCCCTACTTTTGCATTTCGGCCTACTTTCATACGTAGTCTCGGCCTGAGTTCGGCTAACTGAAGATTCCGGCTTCTAAAAGTTCGGCTTATGGAGGGTTTACTGTATATATATACAGTAGGCGCGGAAAATATTGACGCTAAAGGGCTGACATCATTCTTTTTCGCGTTAAGTGAAGTAGGGTCAATACTACCCTCCCCTGTGATGCGAAATGAGCTGATGCTTTTTCAACGGGAGCTGGCAACCCTGCTTGATAGGTCTGGCACCACAGGAGCAGGCTCAGTAATGTTTGGGCAGCCACAGGAGGAGGATTGTCTCTGTGTGTGATGCACCACGAGGGCATGTTTTGACTCAAATAACACAGTTATTTGGTTACCTACCACATTCTCATCATGCCTAAAGTAACCACAAGCAAGGACAAACGTGTGGAAGTGATTACTTTATACAAAGCTGGCCACAAACTCCCATTTATTGCAAATCAAACAGGTGTTAGACTGAGGACAGTGCAGAGACTGGTGAAGCGGTTCAAGGACAGTGGGGAGGCCATTCCTCCCACTCCACTTCCCAAGCCTGGGAGACCTCGTAAGACAACCTTCAGGACCCGTCAGCTGATCTCAAGGCAAGTTAGCAAGGATCCAAGGCTAACAGCACGGGATTTAAAAGAAAAGAACCCACAGTTGCTGGCAGATGTGTCTGTCAGAAGTGTGCAGCAGCTGTTGCATGACGATCTGGGCTACAGGAGTTTTTGTACTCGTAAAAAACCACTGCTAACTGCACTTCAGAAGAAAACGAGAGTAAATTTTTGTAAGAAATATCTTGCCTGGAGTAAGGAGCAATGGAAAACTGTGCTTTGGAGTGATGAGTCAACATTTACTGTCACTGGTACCCCTTCATCACGAGTGTACCGCAAACCAGGCAGTGACCCCCTGGATCCTATGTACACTTCCAAGTTTGTTAAATACCCAGCCTCACTCATGGCTTGGGGCTGCTTTACATATTATGGTGTTGGTGAGTTGGTAATTCTACCTGCAAATGAAAAAGTGAACCAGAACAATTATTTGGAGCTCTTATGTGATGTTTTAAGTGACTCTTTTGATAAAACCAAGGCAAGAGTATTTATGCAAGATTCTGCCTCTGCACATGTTGCAAAGTCAGCGAAACAGTGGCTAACAGACTGTGAGGTTCCCTTTATTCGAGATTGCTCCGGAAACAGCCCAGATATCAATCCCATTGAGAATTTATGGGCGCACATGAAGCGGCAGCTGCGTAGTATGGACACACCATCTTTGCCTAAACTTGAGGCTGCAGTCAAGCAGCTATGGAGCAGTTTTAGTCCGTCTGTTCCGCAAAACTACGCCATCAGTCTCCCCAGACGCCTTAAGAAGATAATAAAGGTGAAGGGGAATGCCAGTAAATACTAAATTCAATGGTGAGTGTTAATTTATTTGTTTCTCCTTGCTAACCACAAGAATGTTTTCTTTTTTTAAGATGGCGTCAACACGTTCCGCGCCTACTGTATATATAGGCTATCCTCAATGTGTTCTTTGTTCAGTCTTGGGCATCAACTCTAGGTCTATCCTGGTCTGAGGCATTGTGCTTGTCTTTTTAGTTAGTTGTTTACCAGGAAGGGGGCACTAACCCTCTGCCAACCCACTTGGTGACATGAAGGAAACACGAATGGGTTGGTTATATGGTTACCACCCAGCATATAAGATGATTTCCTTGCTTTCAGGAAATCATTTGGCTTATCACTCAATGTAGAGTCATCCTGGAGTAGCATTACACTGAGTGAGTAGATGATGGGTGTTCCCATTGTTAAAAAAAAAGAAAAAAAAAAGCAATTTAATGCAAAATGTATTATCCTAACCTAACCTAAACTATTTAATGCAATTTCAGTGTGCTGGTCTGGTTTGGTTTGGTTGAACTTACCTAGCCCCAGGCTCCTACGCTCCTCATGGGGCAACGCAGGATTGGATGATGGATGAATGAATGAATGAGTCTAGTTAGGTTAGGTTATTTCTGACTGGGTTAGGTTATACTGTTCTGTTCAGTTAGACAATTTAGTTTAGGTAAGACTAGCATATGAATATGTAAGGTTAAGTCTGCAATTATAAATTTCCGTGGAGCTTAGTACATTTCAGATTGTCTGCCATTATGGTAACAACAGGTGTGTATACTACTTCTGTGCTTTTAAAATTATTTGAGCATTTTATTCATAATGATATCATTTTGTTAGAAGTATATGAAGCACAAAAATTAGCATTATAATATGTATAATAGAAAATACAGTATTAGCAAGCATTTGATCCGAATATTACTGTTCACAATTGCAGGGTGTGAGCAACAACTCACCTTCTACCTCAATTGTGATGGTGGAGACCAATGAAAAGTCAGTATCCACAGAATGGTCCTGGTCAATGAAAACAACTCACTCATGTGATAATGTCAAGGGCTGATGAGATGGGCCAATATTTGTGAGTCTCAGGTTCGGCCCAGCTCAGGCGCGTGATAAGGATGCTTTGGAGCCGAAAAAATGTGCTATAACGGCAGGAGTGCAGATTTTTCTCACAGCGATAACAAAGACTGCTATAACCAGGGGATCACTGTACTGTCATTAGAGAAGTATGACTGATATTTCCTCTATTTATGATTTTAAATTGCTTTTCTAAGGCAACTGGCTCAATAAAAAATGAAAAGTTGCAGACCAAGATCATTTTCTCAGTAAGGTGCTTCACAAATTTTCTGCCACATTTCCTCTGTTTTTCTTCCTTTTATTTTTTCTGGAAATCTGATATTCTTTCTACATTCCTTTACCATGAGTCAGTCCCACCTAAGCAGAGTAAAGTAATCTGGCAGCAGCAGCAGCAAAAAAAAAAAAAAAAAAAAAAAAAAAGAAAGAAAGAGAGAGAAAAGAAATCTGGAAGAAAAAAAAAAAAAAAATGAAAAAAAAAAAATGAAAAACTTACACTGGCTCACTGCCTCTGGATGCAACTGCTACCTGACCATTACCATTAATGAAGGGAGAAGTTAAATAATTCTCTTAACACTAAGAGATGCCTTCAATATACTTAAACAGGAAGCTTAATAGTGGACAAATACTGCTACAGTAAATACTTTTCTAACAATAGGATGAAACATCCTTACCTGTGATCTGGTCTTGCTGTAGAGCATCTGGTCATGGGTGGCAAAGGCAGGGAAGGAGATGGCACACAGAAGGCTTGCGTCCACATTCTGGTGAATAGTTATTAGTTTACAAGGACTTTCTTCTCTACTCAATGTTACATTACTACATACATCTAAGAGAACACTGAATATCTCACACTTTGACACACCTCAGTTTAATTTCCTCATAATTTTTTTCTTCATATTGGTGGGTTTTAAAATACTAGTAAAACCCTCCATTTACTGGCTTGATGGGTTTGATACTTGCAAAACTACAGTACAGTCAGACTTCCTTGACTGCTGGTTTTGTTACTGCGATTTTTCTTAATCGTGTCCATACAAAAAAATGCAAAACCTGAAATTGCCTTCAACATGGTTAGGCTACAAGAAAATTCTAGAAAATTCAAAGATTGGACAGGAGTACTGCCTGCCAACCATTCCCAGAGACTACCAATGCCACTCTGACTAAAAAGTCATGTTCTCATTGGGCCAGGTGGTTGTGATTCTCACTGGATTGCTCTATAAGCCACGAGTTTAACCCGACAACTCCTGCATTAGGTTTCCTGGTATACCCCCCATGTGGAAAAAAAAAAAAAAAAATTCTCAAAAATAATTTTTGCTCATATGAAATGAGAGTGCATGGAAAAGTACAGAAGTGTTCATTATTTTCCTTAGTCCAACTGTTGTCAAGTAATGGAGTTGCACATCTGATGGCGGGATGTGCAGGTGGTCATGGAAATAGCTCAGATGAGATACCAAATGACATTAGAAATGTGCCTATTAAAAAAAACTTGCTCATAAGATGTATGTAGCAGCTACATGTTTTCCATTATATGAAGTACATAGCAGCTATCAGGTTAAGCAAGTGGCCAGTCCCAGTCTACCCTCAATCATTCAAGGTAACAGCTGAACAAAGACCTTGTCTGGCTTTATACATAACTCTGAATTGTTTTTGACCATGGAGACATCCCATCCTCCCATACACTACAAGACCCTCGTCTAGTGGCAGTGTGAAAATGGAGAGAGAAAAGCTGACGTGTGCATAAAAATACAAGATTGTACAGGAGATTGAGAATGGGGGAAAGAAAGTATGGATGGAAAAAAATAAATAAATAAATAAATCTGATGTTAATGAATCCACCATATGGAGCATTAATTTCATGAAAGAACACATAAAAACACAGGAAGCATGCAAGAAATGAAGCAATGCTAAAAAGAGTGTCAATCTGCTACTGGTGAAGAAAGAACAACTTTTTTTATGGTATCTTGAGAGGCAAGCTAAGCAACGCATAGCAGTGGAATTACGAGACATCACGAAATAGCTGAGGATACCTACACTACATTGGCCATGAAAGTGAATGTCTAGAAATCACCGACAGTCACTGCTTCTAAGAGTTAGCTGCATTCACTCAATGCTCATAATAAGATAAAGAGCATTAAAATCTCAGAAGTGGCTAGCATTCACAAAATACCTGTAGAAGCAAAAGAGTACCTTCAGGTATTGAAAAACATTATGGAAACAGGCAGTTACACGCCAGAACAAATTCTAATATTAACGGAACATGTTTCAACTGAAAAAAATATGCCAACCAAAACTTTTATTACAGCAAAATAAGCATGGGTTAGAGACTGGAAAACTGTTAAGGCCAAGTTAACTGTTCTGTTCACAACAAATGTCACAGGAACTTGCAAAATGAAGCCAACAATAATGCACAGAGCAAAACAGCCCAGGGCAAACTAGGGAGATTACATGAATAAACTTGATGTTAACTGGAAGACAATCCAAAAAGTTTGGATATTTTTTCCACTGTCAGTTATATGGTCTGACTCTTATTTCGCACACGAAGTGCAAGAATTCTGCAAGGAAAACAATGTAAATTTCAAGATCATTTTATTGCTGAACAATGCACCTAGTCATTCTCCTATGTTAACCTGATATCAAAGCTGTCTTTCTACTACCAAACACCACCTCTCTTATACAACCACTTGATCAAGAAATCATTGGTAACACAAAGGCAACGTACACATGAAAACTCCTTCAACTGATAAAACAAAGCCACAAACACATATGAAGAGTTGCATGAGTCAGAGGTGGAAGAGATGGAAATGAATGTGATGAAGGTCAGGACACTGAACCAGAAAATGAACAAGAAGAAACAGTAGGAAAATTCTGGAGATTCTTCAACATACAGGTACTGTTAAAAAAAGAAAAAAAAAATGATGGTTGATGGTTGGAATGATGTGTCACAAGCAACAATCTATTATGCATGGTGCAATATTCTTGAAGGGTTGCCAGGAGACTGGCAAATTAAGGTGAATGGGGAACCTCAGTCAGTGAGCGTAAAAGTAGAGGCCGCTGTAGCTGACGCAAGGCAAGTCACCAGAAAAGACTTCAGTGAAACCACTGAAGATGACAATAAGGAACCAATTCAGCCTCCATTTGTCACTGCAAAACAACAGATGAAAAGACATGATACAGCAAGAGGAGATGAGCAAGCAATCAGCCATAATGAAACTCACCCTACTGACCTAAGTATGGCTGAACTGATCAAGTCTGGTGAAAAAATTACATTTGTAATTGACCAAGATACAACTGTAGCTAGAGGAGAAGTCTCCAACAACTACCAAGCTCATGCTTTGGTACCATATCTGGAGTTCTGTTACATCAACATCAATGCATGGTGGCAGTGTCAGATCACAGGTTTTTTCAGTTAGTGACCTGCTCCTGCTCCTGAATTTAAAACCATAAATGCAGTGGAAGACTAACTGGAAGCTGAAACCTAACTGAGAGGCATCGCCCCCAGAACCCCCCAATGATTATAACCTACCTAATCTAGTGCAAACTTAAGATGTGCATTACGTAAAACTGCTGCCAAAACAGTATCGCGCGTTGAGAACGTTCGTTAATCATTGGCACAATCGTCACCCGAGCATGCAATGGCGAAACACTCACTCAGGTTGGTAAGCACATGACTGCGCTTGACAGGGGTAATGCTAGGGGTCTTGGGTGGAGCCAAGGTGGTGCTGTAGTATTCCACGAGGCCAAACAGAAATGCAGACGGATGAAAAGGCAACCGATCAGCACAGCAGAGCGCAGGAGACTGAGGCAGTTCAGTCAGTCTGTCTGGCGGCTAGCGGTCTGAATTGTTGAAACGGAGGGGATAACTACATCGAACAACGAAAAAGGGTATAGATTTATAAATGTCGAAACAAGAAGGCTTTGTGTATTGAAATTTTGTTGCAAAACACTGTACACCCAACCCTAGGCTATCATGCCTAATTGGTGCCGCCATGGCTGAAACGCGATAGCCAAATTGAAGAACTCATGGTAATAATTCTAACTGGTGCCATGACCTCAATATTTACCCCTAAGATACCCTTTTTGTACGACATAAAAACATATAATAGTCTAAAAATGAGCTTGCAAATTAGAAATATACTACCGTATCTATCTATCTATTGCAAACGCCATAATCCCTTGTTTTACGGGGAGGGTTAATAAAAAACAGAACCTAAAATCCCCTTTGATGGCCGTCTAGAATCACACATATTTTGCCAGGAATAAGTTTCGGTGCCAATAAAAAAAAAAATAAAAAAAATGCAGTGTGAAACTATTTTTGAAAGCCATTAGTCATCAACAGGAGAAAAAAAAAACTATAAAGAAGTCGTCAGCAAGGACTGATGGTTTCGGGACAAATCCGGCAAGTCAAGCTCACCTTCACAACAAGAGACTGCTATGGGTGATCTATCTATCTATTGCCAGACGCCATAATCCCGTATGGGGTGGCCATTTGACTTTGAGTTATTTGTTTTATGGGGAGGGTTAATAAAAAACAGAACTTACTATCTCTTTTGATGGCTGTCTAGCATCACGCATATTTTGCCAGGAATAAGTTTCAGTGTCCATTAAAAAAAAAATGCAGCATGAAACTATTTTTGAAAGTCATTAGTCATCAACGGTAAAGGAAAAACAAAGGTAAAGGAAAACAAAAAAAACTAGAAAGAAGCCGTCAGCAAGGACTGATAATTTCGGGACAATTCGCCGGCAAGTCAAACTCGCCTTCACAACAAAAGACCGCTATGGGTGATCTTTTTTACAAAAGACCACTATGGGTGATCTATCTATCTATTTCCAGACGCCATAATCCCGTAAGGGGTGGCCATCTGACTCTGAGTTATTTGTTTTATGGGGAGGGTTAATAAAAAAAAGAACTTGCTATCCCTTTTGATGGCTGTCTAGCATTACGCATATTTCGCCAGGAATAAATTTCGGTGTCCATTAAAAAAAAAAAATGCTGTGTGAAACTATTTTTGAAAGCCATTAGACATCAACAATAAAAGAAAAAAGTAAAAGCTATAAAGAAGTCGTCAACAAGGGCTGATGGTTTCAGGACAAATCGCCATCAAGTCAAATTCCCCGTCACAACAATAACAATTCGCCGTCACTGATGAAGACTGCTATGGGTGATCTATCTATCTATCTGTCTATTGCCAGACGCCATAATCCCATAAGGCGTGGCCATATGACTCTGAGTTATTTGTTTTACGGGGAGGGTTAATAAAAAAAAGAACTTAATATCCCTCTTGATGGCCATCTAGCATCACGCATATTTCGCCAGGAATAAGTTTCGGTATCTATTAAAAAAAAAAAATGCAGTGTGAAACTATTTTTGAAAGCCATTAGTCATCAACAATAAAGGAAAAAAATAAAAGCTAGAAAGAAGTCGTCAGCAAGGACTGAAGGTTTCGGGGTAATTCGCCATCGTCAAACTCGCCTTCACAACAATAACAACACAATTCGCCGTCATTAATGAAGACTGCTATGGCTGATCTATCTATCTATTGCCAGACGCCATAATCCCATAAGGGGTGGCCATTTGACTTTGAGTTATTTGGTCATTGTAATATCACAGAAAAGGTTATTGTTCTCGCTGTCACTTTTCGCATCTGAGGACAAGAACTTGAATGGCTTGGTGGGTGGTGTGGGAGACTCGGTCGGGCGGGCAGTCAGTGCTAGGCTGGCGCTGACATCACGCGACCAATCACCAAGCGAATCTTTTGTTGGCTGGGCGGAGCACCGGAGCCCGGCCATTTTGAAATTTTTTACTACTTCTGGTGCATGATAGCAGGCATTTAGTGCATGATAAGGGTATTTGGGTAGGTTTTTTATACAGGCGTGATAGCGATAAAACGCTATAGCGAAACCCGCGATAGCCGAGGGCTGGGTGTAATTTACTTTCTGTTTCGTGTATATAAACAAGTGCTACATTTTTTTTTTTTTAAATAACTGTGGAGGTATTTAGAGGTTAGCGTGAGTGCATAATTAGTGATGGCGACAAAGTAGTATCCAGGAGCATGTTTGTATTATACCAGTCAGTCGAGCAGAAACAACTCACGTCGTATTTCATCTGGTTTGTTTGTTTAATGATACTTTTTCAGTTAAGGAAGTGAATGTGTTGTCTGCAGGTAATTAGGCATCAGGGGCAAGTTACAGTAGTCTCACACTGCAATGAGATGAGACTGGCTATGGGAAAATACCATAACATCCGAGGTGTGGAGTAGGAATCTGACAAATATGGGGTACTTTTAGGGTAAATAAAATGCTATAAACGTTAATTGCAATTGACTTTTAAAAATCTTTGTGTTGTGTAATCATAGTGTATGGTAATGTGTGGTAATCACAGTGTGTGGTAAACACAGGGGCATTTGTCTTCTTAGCATAATAGGAAAAGTATATGGCAGGCTACTCATTGACAGAGTTAGGGAAATAACAGAGGAATTAGTTGCAAAAGAATAGGGAGGTTTTAGGAAGGGAAGAGGTTGTGTAGATCAAATATTCATTCGTAGGTCTATAATAGAAAGTTTCTAGAGAAGGGAAAAAAGTTGTATGTTGTATGAAGCCTTCATGGATTTGGAGAAAGCATATGACAGAGTGGATAGACAAGGAATGTGGGAAGTATTAAAGAATATCGAGAGTAAATGGGAAGTTGTTGAATGCCATGAAGAGTATGCATGAGGATGCTAAGCCTGCAGTGTGTGTGGATAGTGAACTGAGTGAATTTATCTATCTAAATGTTGGATTGAAACAGGGATGTGTCATGTCCCAATGGTTGTTGAATCCGTACATGGATAGGGTTATAAAAGAGGTACAAGGTAGGGCAGTGGATGTTGGAGCGACCCTAATGAGAGAGGGTGGTGTTTGGAAACTCCCTGTACTGTTGTTTGCAGATGATACTTGTACTGTTAAGTGATGATGAAGGGGAACTGCAAGGCATGGTGAATGAGTTTGGGAGAGTGTGTAAGCAACGGACTCTAAAGGCGAACGTTGGAAAGCGTAAAGTTATGGTCCTCGAGAGAAATGAGGCCATTGAATGTACAGTGAGGCTGGATGAGGAGGAAATGGAAAATGAGGGCTTTTAAAAGTACTTGAGTAGTTTGATGAGTAAGGATGGAAGTTTAGAGGGTGAAGTGCTTGAAAGGGTGCTAAAAGGAAGAAAGGTTGTTGGTTCTTTGAAAGCAAAAACAGGGAAGAGAGCATGGAAGTAAAAATGTTGCTGCATGACAGTATTGTGATACCAACCCAATGTATGGAAGTGAAGCTTGGACCTTGTTGGAAGGACACAAGTCAAGAGTGACAGCAGTGGAAATATCTGAATGGAGCATGTGGAGTTTTGTGGAGAGACAGACTGACAAATGAGGAAGTGAAGGAGCATTGTGGTGTGCTTGTCGACGTGATAGCAAGCGTTAGGAGAGATACGTGGAAGTGGTTTGGCCATGTGGAAAAGATGAATAGCAAGAGACTAACAAGGAGAGTGTATGCAAGTGAGGTGGAGTGGGGAAGGGGGAGGGGGAGGCCGAGAATGAGATGGAGGGATGGAGTGGAGAGGTATCTGAAAGAGGGGGATGTGAGCTGGGAGCAAGGCAGTGAAATGGCACTGAACGGGGCGACATGGAGGTGATTTGTTTGTGGCCACCCCTTACGAGATTGAGGCGTCTGGCAATAGAGAGACAGATAGAGTTTTGTGTTGCCTGTGATTTTAATATACAGTACATACGGACAACTGATCTGGAGATAAAGTGTATTCCTACTTTTAATGTTCTTTATTGTTTCTTAAATGACTGAAAGAACAGATTTTACTGAGTTTTGTTGTTTTAAATTAATTTCAAGAAAAATAATATTCATTTAGTGAGTAATTAAGGCACTTCAATCAGACTGAGCCTGTGCAGGTTTATATCCAAGGGCTGGTTGGGGTTCATTGCTCACATAATGCCACTCAGGGATGAGTGAGGCCGGTCACTCATCTCAAATGTCAGGACCAACTTGCCTAGCCCTGGACTCCTATGCTCCTCATGGAGCAATGTAGGACTGGATGACAGATGGATGGATGGATGGCTCTCTATATACTGATACATATTAATTATACTTTAACCCTTAGCCGCTGGGGGTTTCCGGCCGTCGCCCACTCCTTCTTACTCGTACAGGGGATTTTCAAGATTTGGGCAAAAATACCCTTATTTCAAACCCTAACATCTGCCAAACTATTAAATCTAGAGAAAAAATTAAGTATATAGAAGACTCACAAACTCTTCCTCTTTCAAAAGAAAGTATCCCCACGTCTCTAGGTTAGAGGTGTATCAGATGTCTACAAATGCGGATGTGCGGATACGGATGCAGATGAGGATATAAACTTTTTAAAATTGTGGATGCGGATGCGGATATTCAAAAATATTTTTTTTGCGGATAGGGATGCGGATGTCTGATGACTATATCCTCACGGATGCGGATGTGGATGCGAATTATTTCTAAATCTTTTAAGATTACGCATTTTAAATTGTTAACGATGACTTTCAGCCACATAAGTCAAACTTGTGTTACCAGGATGCAGGACGTGTACCTAAGTCGCCATGCATCCCACCAACCACTCCCCGACCTCCACTCTTTGGAAAGTGGTAAAGTTATATTAAATTTGGATAAGTGCAAACGTAAATTGAAGTTGGTATATGTATTATGTATAGTTTATTACAATACTCACATTGCACATTAGTTCAGTATCTGAATTTCAACAAAGGCAAGTTACTCTTCAAAAACAAAGGTTTCTCTGCTTTATCTGCATGAATACTCTTACGTTCTTCACCAAAGATTAATCCAGAACCACTGAATAGTTGTTCACTTGGGATGCTGCTTGGGGGACAGAGATAATATTATGTGCGTACCACTTTCACTAAATCAGGGTATTCTTTTCTGTTTTCACTCCACCATTTCAGAGTACAGTATCTTCATTTGTTCCTTAAATTCTCTTTTGTTTGTTTTCTTTCACTGAAATTGTAACTGGTGGCTCATCATTTTCATCACTGCTTGATGCGAATATTATATTCATTGCATTTGATAGTGTTCCACTTGTACTTGGTGTATGGGTGGTAGGCCAAAACTATGGTAAATGCTATATAGCTGTATTCTTTTTCATAATTTTTGAAAGCCATTAGACATCAACAATAAAAGAAAAAAGTAAAAGCTATAAAGAAGTCGTCAACAAGGGCTGATGGTTTCAGGACAAATCGCCATCAAGTCAAATTCCCTGTCACTGATATGTTTTGTAATATCCCCATATCTTCATTCTCAAAGTGCGGATGCGGATGCGAATGTTAAATTTACCATTACTGTGGATGCGGATGTTATTTGCATTGCAAATGTGGGTGCAGATGCGGATGCGGATTTCTTAAAAATCCGGATAATTTGCGGACGCGAATATCTGATACACCTCTACTCTAGGTGGTCCCGTCAATGAGTAAGGATAAGTTATAGATGACTGGTTTTCCGTGTTTTGGCGGGCTAATCCGGTTGTGCGCCACTGCCAGTGGCCATGGACTCGCTTGCTAGCATTGGCAGCACTGACCGGAGTGGTGGTTGTAACACCGTTCGGCCTCTCGGAATATTCCAATCATTTTTTTTACTTTTCTTTACCCGCTGTCGTAAGGATGAGATATCGCCCCTTACATGTGGCTCCCCACAGGGTTATCCGCCCGTTTCATAGCGCCACTATGCCCCGTATCTCTGACTGGGGAAAAAATAATCTTATTTTTAATGGATCAAAAACTCACTTCTTACACTTATCAACCCGACAAAATCTTCCTCAGGATTACCCACTAATGTTTAATAATGTCCTCAGTCCTGCATCATCCTTGAACATGCTTGGGGTTTCATTCTCTCGGGATTTGTCTTGGAAAGAACATATTACATCTCTTGTGAAATCTGCTTCCATGAGATTAGGTGTGCAAAGCCGATTCCAAACTTTCTTTACACCTGCACAGTTGTTGAACTTGTACACGGGTTTTATCCGCCCATGTATGGAGTACAACCGCCCAAAGAAGTGATGACCCGATTCCCAGTACCTTTCGCTCAAAAAGTGGTATCTGGCAACTGCCGCAGCCTAGTTATATTTCCTATATCGCACACCGGAAAGAGCAATATTTGGGTAGACAACACCAAAAAGCAATATATAAGCATTTTTACCGTGTATATCTTGCATTACGGAAGAGGAAACCGCAATATACTAAAGTTAAGGCTTAGCAGTACGAAAGAATGTAAAATGCACAGCCTATCGCTCAATGGTTTCAGGGTTAAAATGCGGAGAAACTCTCATCATATTTATTTTACATTCTGAATCAACAATACTGAAGAAATAATGTCCCATAAGATAAATCACACAGATAATGGTAATGTCGAAATCACGAACGCCATCAACTCGGAAAAATAAACATCTAAAAATATATTGCTATCCACATTTAAATCTCTATGCGGGATGTTTACGCTGGAGAACACGTGAGGCCGTGAGTGCTGTAACAAGATGGATTGTCAACACGATGCTGTAACCTGTCAGTGCAAGCAAATTATTGCTCTTAATTTAGTAAATATTCCAGCAAGACAGATATCCTGGTAACTTAACATCGAGGAGGACAGTTAAGGATAGATAAGTGATACACACAGAGGTAGACCAAAGAAAATTTGCCAAACGGAGCCCCTCCTAGCACAACACAAGACCAAAACAGACAAATTATTGCACGTGCCCAAGAACAACCCCTACTCACCTGTGTTGCTATCAAGAAGCAATTAATCTGCCGGTATTTAGTTAATGAGACCAATGCAATTGCTGGAGGAAAATCGGCCAATTTATTCACACGATGAAAATCCAACATGTAATACGTAGAGCAATTTCATGAAGGAACTAAACAGGGAGAGGATGACAGTCAAACGCTAGAGTGTGACAACGTAGAGAACTTCAGACGAACAGGATTGTGTAACAAGAAGGGGACTGTGACAAAGGGTGAGGCATCCACCCCTTCCCATGACATAATACTGACTGACTAACGTAAGGCTTACTGGGGAGTGTTGCCAAAGGTAAACCATAGAAACCCAATAGATTGGTGTCAGTAGTAGTAAAAATCCGCCAGACTGAGAGAAATTATGAAAAACAATGCTAGAAAGGATTTCAAAAAAATGTCAGATACAAATGAAATATTTAAAATTTTACTAGCTAGATTGCTTTTACAACATTTAAATTTAGCGGGAAAATTGCTACATTGGTAACACTGCTTTCATAAATCAGGCGACAAGTGGAAACGTGCCATATGTCACTTTTTACTTAATTATTGTTATTGGCCTAAAAAGAAATAAATGCTAAACTTAACTAATATTCTTGCAAGATTAGTTTCTTTACACCATAAATAATGTTTGCAGGGAAGGGAAGGATTGTTTCCGTCTCCTAACCCTAATTCAAGTGAACGTTGCCAGACCAAGGGAGTTTGTCCGAAACTTTAAAAAAGCGAGTCGTCACTTATTTGGGCGATCGTACAACTCTCATGTGTGGGAAGGCTCCCCACATGCAGCTCTTCTCAATAGGGTGGAGTCAAAGGCTTTTTGTCTCATTAACTCTTCTCCTCTTACTGGTTCACTTCAACCTTTGTCTCTTCGCCGCACTGTTGCATCTTTATCTCTCTTCTATTGCTACTTCAACGGTAACTGTTCCTTTGAACTGTCTGCTTGCATCCCTCCACCTCTACGACGGGCAAATAGTACCCGTCTAGCAACATACTCTCATCCCTTTTCTGTCCAACTCTCTAATGCAAGAGTTAACCGTTACTCCCAGCCCTTCATTTATATGACTGGTCAACTCTGGAACTGTCTTCCTCTGTCTGTATTCCCTACTTCCTATGATCTCCAGTATTTCAAACACAGTGTGTCCAGGCATCTCAAAATGAATGGATCTTGAATTTGGCTCTCTTTTGTATTGTTTTTGCTTTAACAGTATGTGGGCCCATGGCCTTTGGTTCCTTCTTCCTTACATTAAAAAAAAAAAAAAAAGTTGTATGGGAAAAGAATAGCTCTTTATTTTTATTACTCACTTCTTGCATTAATTATAATAATTTCCCTCTTCTGTGGCACTTATATTTGTACTTGACATCACGATTACGGGTAATTGCAGTCTGAGAAGTAAATACTCAGGCTGTTTCATGCAGTATGGTTGAGTGTGAGGTGATTACTTGTACAGAAATTTGTAACTACAGTAGGATCTCGCTAATAATGTCTAATTGGTGCCAAAAAAAAGCCGTTACTAGCGAAAACGTTATTTGCATGACATTAAAATACATGTATAAAGGGTTTATTGGTGCTGCCACCTCAGGACTTATACTCATTTGTCCCATCTGAAGCCTTTATCACAACTTTTTTTAGCTGAAATAATAAGATTAGTTATTAAATCATCATGAGTACTATAAAACTCACCTTAAAGGAGTTAATGAGGTGTTTGGTGTGATGATTAAAGATAGGTTATTATAAATATGTCTACCATAAGACTTCCAAGACGTGTGTTTGCATTCGATACTCGCCGACCTGACACATCAGTGCATTCTAACCTAACCTAACCAACAATTTCACCCCCTAATATTCCCCATAAATATTTTAACTACCAAAGATTGCCAAAAGCCTCTTGATTGAAAGTACAGTACTCATCATCAATCATGCAAAAATTTCTGACCTGATCAACACGAGAATAATGGCCTCCAAGCATCGTGAATATTTCGACAAGAATCATTTTCAGCGCACTCATTAAAACAAACAGAAAAAAGAAAGTGAAACTGTCTTTGAAAGTCATCAGTCATCAACAGTAAAGGAAAAAAGGAAAACTATACAGTACTGAAGTTGTCAGCATGGTCTGATTGCGTACTTCTCACCTCTCAGATACACACAAATGCAGTAATCATGAATAATAAACAAGTCAGCCAAGCAATATAATTTGTATGACAGTATACAGTAATTCACAAGAACTGAACTCACATCATTATCATACCTAGTTACGTCAACAGGTAGTCTCTTCACATACCGTAAGAGCTGAATTTTCTCTACTAAACACCGTCAGTTCATAACATAATTCAGGCACAAAGCCCTTTTTTTTTTCTCTTTTTTTTCTTCCCCACACTTGTTGCACCACTGTCGAAAACACGAATTTTACTACTCCTTCATCATTAACTTTTTCCCCCCCAACAAAGAAACTATCCCCATCACAAACACACTCGACTCATTGTATCTATCTGATCGTTTGCATGCCATACACCACTTCATCAAACAACTTAAATTTTTCTTTGGAATAAATGCTTTTCTTGTGTTCATAGCACTTTCAGGGTGCTAAGTGCTTAGGCATACTATACAGTACTGAAGTTGTCAGCATGGACTGATTGTGTACTTCTCACTTCTCTGATAGAAACGGAAGGAGCAAAGTCTTTAAATGTTTAAATGTGTTTTTCTTGTATTAATGTAATAGTGTAACTTTATATATATAAGTGAATAAAGAGAGTGCTTTATTTATAACAGCACTAGAAATTATAATGGGATTATATATATAAAATTGCTTTTAAAGCATAGAACTTTTATAAGGGCTTTGATTTATTAATATAGTGTTAGTAGCAGCGGTTGGGATCACAGTGCTGCAACCTCTGGTAGCAGCGGTTGGGATAACAGTGGGATAACAGCGCTGCAACCTCTGGTAGCAGCGGTGGGGATATACTTATATTAATTGTTATTCTCAACTTTGAGTAATTAAAGGAAACAACTTAAGGGAACTGGAAGGAAGAAATAGTGAATAGTGAATATTTTTCTTTTTTAATTTGTTCTGTAAATAAGTGATTTGGATTGGGAGGGCGATTTAAACCCAGTTGAGGAATTACTTGATTCAGACGATTCTGACTCTGTTTCTGTTGGTTTTGGCTTTGTTTCTGACGATCCTGACACAGAAGACTCTGACAAAATGACTTCAACACCTGTTAATCCTCACCCTTCGAGTACTACTGGGGGAGAAATTGCACAATTATCTCAGCAATTATCCCAGGCCATCTCAGATAATAGTAAGAATCCCATACAACAATTGGGGGCCATGAAATATTTTTGTAGTTCAAAATTTCGCTCCTCACCGGAATATCCAGGAAAACGATTGGAGCCAGATGTTATGATCTGGTTAAGTGACATAGAGATGAGGACCAATGATACTTCGAAGTGGACTACGAAGGGGAGAATAGAGGTGGCTAGGACATTTTCACTTGGTCCTGCACAAGAGATTATGGAGATTTTAATCCGGGACTCTAATGATGACAGGGATAGGTTCAAAGGTCGTGTGAAGGACCAATACTATACTGAGGAAAGTCTAGAAACGTTACAGCGGGAGTTACTTATGGCGAAGCGGAACCCCAGGGAAATTCCACTTCACTACTTCTACAGGTTACAGAGCCTGGGGGATAGGATTGTTACATTACGTGACACTTTCCGGGAATCAGTGGATCTCATCATTGTTAATAATTTTCTGGACATGTTTCCTAAGCAGTATGTTGCACATATTCCACAGAGCAGGTACCATAACCCAGTAGAGATAGCGAAGGAAGGAGTCAAGTGGGCAGAGAAGACAAATTCGCCTCTGTCAGAGGAAAGTGTATTGAAAGAAAGAAGACAGGGAATGATTGCTAGTGTGAACCCGAGTGCAGGCAATGTTAGTGCGTCGCCTAGGCCAAAGGTTCAGCCGAACACTGGGGCGAGAAATCGTATGAGTGCGAGTGGCGGCACAGACACTCATCAAAATTCACGCAGCAGTTCCCGTGACAATAATGATTGCCGTAGGTGTGGGAAGCCAGGGCACTTCGCCAAATGGTGTCGTGCGGACAGGCCCCTCCAACGGGGGGAAATATGATCATTTGTCACAGGAGCAGAGGAAAAGGATTAAATGTTTTCGTTGCTCCATGACGGAACATCGTGCTGAGCACTGTGCGGTCCGTGTAGATAATCCTGGACAGTCAGTAGCTAGATGCAGGGAATGTCAGAGTACTACGCATAGTACAGATTAGTGTAATTGGAAAAGGACTAAGTCACCTGAGGAAGAAAAAAAAAAAGCCGGACGAATCGGGTTGGGGAACTTAGTCATTGCCACAACGAGTGATGGAGTAGCGAAGTTGGCGGTGGTTAGAGGTATGTGTGGGAATTTACATTGTGAGATACTTCTGGATACAGGAGCTTGTAAATCTTTGATTAGCCAACAGACCCATGAAATTGCATCAGGGCCTGATACTGATCTCCGAACTTATCGAGGCGGTGGGTTGGTGTCCGCTAGCAGTGATGCAATGGACATATTGGGATTGGTGAATTTCCAGGTAGAATTAGGTGATAGGAAATATGATCAGGAATTTGTGGTAGTGAGGGATTTACCCTCAGCCGTTCCCATAATTTTGGGAGTTGATTTCATATTCGCACATAGCCTAAGTATCACTGCCAACCTGCTATGTATAAAAGTCGGGGAAGAGGAACTTGATTTGGTGACCGAGGGAGGGAGTGTTTCTCGTGTAGAGTTCAATCCTTCCTTTGTGATAACTGAAACAGTTCCTTCATCCGAGGAAAATGAGGAAGCGGATTTTGTGACAAGTCAGTGTGTCACGAATGAGACAGACATTCTGGAACCTTACACATACGGAGCAATAACCTTAAAGACAGCGTTAAGTGGGTGGGAGGTAGGAATGTTTATGCCAAACACTGGTAGTTCGATTGCGGCAGTAGTTGTGGCCTGGTGTGGCGTTAGAATCTGTCCCCCTGTCCGCCCCTACGGCGCATGTGCGGGATTGCCAGGTACCGCCACAAATATGCCATTTGTACTTGGCTCTCTGTAGGGGTAACATGATCGGAGACTCTAACCCTTTGTTTACAAACGGCAAATGGTCATTCCGGTTTCTCGTATCATTCGTCTCAGAGCTTTCTCGGGTAGTTATCGCCTTTAAATTAAATTAGGTTAGGTGGGTAGCAGTAAAAACTTGAATTTCTAAGGTATGAATGAGATAGGTTGGATAAGCATAGTTATAATTAATCATATAGGGACGAATTATCTAATCTCAGGCGTGAGAATTGCTTTTGCTTTGTTCTCATCTAATTGGTCTTACCCAATTGTATCTTTACAGGAATGAGTCAAGTTCGTACTGCTCCGTGTATTAAACCATTATTATCATACATATCCTTGAAATTATGAATTGTTTTGCCACACTCTACTTCATTCGGTAGTGCATTCCACTGATCAATTGCACTATTAGGGAAACTGAAGTTCTATTCAAATTTACTACTGTCTCACGCCTGACATAAAAGCATTGAGGCGAATGATACAAGAAGCCGGAATGACCATTTGCCGTTTGTAAACAAAGGGCGAGAGGCTCCGATCATGTTACCCCTACAGAGAGCCAAGTACAAATGGCATATTTGTGACGGCATCTGGCAATCCTGCGCATGCCCCGTAGGGGCGGACCGTAGGGGGACAGATTATAACGCTACACCGGCATTGTAAGTCCAGTGGATAATGGGGCAACAAGGGAAGGAACATGTTTTACTGTCGCGTATGCGAATTTAACCCCTGACCGGATATTTATAGATGGAGAATTTAAGGTAGGTACTGTATCCCCTTACGAAGAAGTCAGGTGGGGAAAGGAGCAAGTGGGACAAGAGGGAGCTCAGATCACTAGTGTAATGAGTGAGGATAGACTCCGGAAACTGTACACGGAAGTAGATCAGATAACCATTCCTTCGAGCCGAGAAAATGAAGCATTAAAAAGGCTAATAAGGAAACACCCAAGTGTGTTTGCACTTCCCGAGGACCCGCTTACGACCTCACCCTACTTCTATCATCACATATGTGCGGATGGACCGGTGGTACACCTTAGGCCATACCGTATACCGACAAAGTGGCATGATCAAGTACGTAAGCAACTTGAGGATTTACGCAGACAGGGGATTATCCGGCCTTCTCGTTCACCTTATTCTTCGCCACTGGTTCCAGTAGTTACGAAGGATGGTGGTTTGCGGATCTGCTTAGATTTTAGACATTTAAATAAGCAGATAGTCACAGATCCTTACCCTTTGCCCAATATTGAGCATATTCTTTCACAGTTAGGTGAGAATAAGTACTTCAGTAATTTAGACTTGAAGCAGGGTTACCACCAGATATCTTTGGATGAGGAGTCTAAGCCTCTTACAGCTTTTTCCTCACCTGAAGGGCACTGGGAGTATTGCAACCTTCCTTTTGGATTAAAAGATGCGCCGGCTTCTTTCCAGCGTATAATTAATGAAGTCATGATTGGTCTCACGGGAAAGATAACCCATACTTTTTTGGATGACATTATCATTTATGGGAAGACGTTTGATGCTCATGTACATAATCTAGATGAGGTCTTGGGACGTCTTGAAGGGGCAAAGCTAACTATTAAATTGCCAAAGTGTAGTTTCTTTAAACAGGAGGTATCCTTCTTAGGTCATGTCATCACTACTGAGGGATTACGCCCTCAGCCAGAGAAAATCTGTGCAATCCAAGATATTGCAGTTCCTAGTACTTTGAAAGAACTCCAGAGTTTCTTGGGGTTAGTGAATTATTATCGCCGGTTTGTGGAAAATTTCTCCCAGATAGTGGCACCACTCACGAAACTTACTCGTGGGAAAAGAGATGTGAAGAACACACAACAGCGCGTGAAGTGGAGTGTGGAGGCACACCGTGCGTTTTGTGAGCTTAAACGGAGGTTAGCGGAAGATGTATTGCTAGCTTTTCCTCGCTTTGATAGACCTTTTGTGTTGACTACGGACGCCAGCGGTATGGCGATTGGTGGAGTTTTGCAACAGAAAGACGATCAAGGGTTCCTTCGGCCATTAACTTTTTTCAGCCGTCCGTGCTCTAAACAAGGCAGAGTTGAACTATGCTACGATAGAGCAGGAAGCGCTGAGCATTGTTTATGGGTTGAAGGTGAACAGACCGCTTATCTTGGGTTATGAGATATTGCTTCAGACCGATCATCGACCTCTTACTTGGTTGTTTAATGTAAATGAGGCCTCAGGGAGGATTGCAAGATGGCAAATCCAGGTAGCTGAATATGACATCAAGGCTGAATATTTACCAGGGCAACAGAATGTCGTAGCGGGTGCTCTATCCCGTTTGAGAACGACTCAGTCTAGTGATGAAGATGAAGTTGCACTACTTGTGAGTTCAGGCACTGTGGAAATAGACACAATAGATTGGGATGTCACTGAGATAAGGTGACAGCAAGATGCACACCCAGTTTGGGGCAGATTAAAGAGTTATTTGCGGAATAAGACTACGGAGGTACCAAAATTGCCAGCAAAGTTAGACTGCTTTCATTTGTTGCCAGACGGTTTGCTCTATAAGAAGGAGAGTCGGTCATTTGGCATAGGGGAAGTATTCCAAATTGTAGTCCCAGAAGATAGCGTTCATTCTGCACTTAGACTTGCTCATTGCTTACCGTTATCTGGTCATAGTGGAACCAAGATTACTTTAACTCGCGCGAGATGGTTTGCATACTGGCCTCAGATGGAGAGAGATGTCGTGGAATTTTGCGAACGATGTACCCAGTGTATACGTTCGAAGCGTTCGGGGGGCGCCCCAGGCCCGCTTCTCCGTTTCCCCGATGTCACTGCCCCATGGGTCAGGTGTCACATGGATTTGATTGGTCCACTAAATAGATCAGAGGAAGGGCATTATTATGTCTTAACTTTCATTGATGTGATGACTCGATTTCTCGTCGCGGAACCATTAAAGTCTAAGTCTGCCGAAGAGGTGGCTAGAGTGTTTGTGGAGCGAGTCATTTGTATTTACAGAACTCCACAATTAGTCACGGATCGGGGAACTGAATTCGTTAACAAGGTGTTTCAGGAATTGGCACAGTTGTTGCATATGAAACATGTGAACATTACTCCTTATCACCCATCCTCTAATGGATTGGTGGAGAGGGCAAATGGCACCATCATACAAATAATACGAACTATGGTTGATCAGACCGCTAATCACTGGCATAGAATGGTACCAGTTGCGATGATGGCTTATAACTCTGGATATAATCGGACTATCCGTGATTCCCCTTACTTCTTGCTGTTTCTCAGGGACCCACAGGTGCCTTATCATGTAGTGCAGGACCCATCTTTGAAGTACAACCTTGAGGATATACCTAATTCATTTGCCGCCATGGCAACAAAGGTTTTCGAAAGATGCCAGGACTTTCTCGATCGTGCGAGCACAGAGAACGAGAACAGAAGGGCAAAGCGATGTATAATGAAACCACTTATGGTAGGGGACTGTGTCTATGTGAAGACAGTTCCCGCCAGGGGGGTGGCAAGGAAATTGCAACCTTTGTTTTCAGGACCCTATCGTGTAGTTGATCGGGTAAATGTTGTTGTTATCAAGGTTCGTCCTATACAAGGGGGGAAAGTAACCACTTTACACACTGACAGGGTGAAAGTGGTCAAGGAGGAGTGTATTACGAAGAAGCAAAATCGTAATGCAAGAATGGCTTATCCTATTCATGAAGGTGGAGAGACTGGGGATGAAGGGGAAGGTGCAGGTGAGGAAATAAATGAGGAAGAAGGTATCCCAGGGCCTGTAATTGACTTCAGTTTGCCTCCTCCACAAGTAAGTCAGGCTACAGGTAATGGTGGAACTGGCAACTCGGCGGATTTGCTGCCAGCCGCCACTGAGTCAGGGCCAGTTACCACTCCCTCACACCACACCACACCTCACACTCCACCACCTTGTAGATATAGTCTGCGGTCACATTCTAGTGTCCCAGACTACCCGTTGTGTATGGATAGACCTACTGAGCATCAGACTGCACAAGCAGAGGCACCTGGTGTGACTGAAACACAGACTGAAGTGACTGAGGACAACACAGGAGATGTGTAGTTTATACTAAGTGAATAAATGATAGTCAGGTGAACTTGTGGTTATAGTTTTACAAATCTCTTGCAGATGATTGCTTGGGTTTGGGTGAGTCCATCCCAATTGGAATCGATAGGACCACGAGAGGAGACACCTGCCAACTTGGGATTGGTGTTTTCACCTGCGGGTCGTTTGATGATTACAGGAAATAACTATGTAGTTCCAGTTGTACTTAATAAGGACGAGTTGTTCCAACCTTTATGTGTTGCTCGCGACTTGAGTGATGCCATATTGTGGAATATAGGCCACATGGATAATGGCAGCGCTCTAGTTGCTTCATTATGGACTACTGTGCATGCATTTCAAGTTGAATTTGATACTCGCTATCAGGATTTGAGCAGTTATATAGACTATCTCATGTCAGATCATCCATGGAGTCGTCGCTCCAGACGGGGTGGGATCGACATATTGGGGCAGTTTGCCAATGTTTTGTTTGGAACAGCTACTCAACAACAGGTTGATGACATTCATGCTAGATTAGGGAGCCTTGAGACGATGTCAGAGAAGGAGAGGTCAGTATTAAATGTTCATTCCAAGGTACTGAATAGTACAATCCGAAACATGTCACACATGCAGGCAGCACTGTTGAAGATACAGAAGGCAGCAAATATTTCTTACAGTATCATACGACTGTATTCATTGAAGACCTTAGAGTTGGAGAATGAAGTAAAGATGTATGAGGCTTTGTTTAACCTCCAACTCGCCCTGTCTGACATCATAGCTGATCATTTTAGAATTAAGTTGGGTATTCAAGAAATGCTCCAGGCTAGGCTGAGTCTAGATATGGTCCCTAACGAAATCTTGTTGGAATTATTGGGGAATATCTCACTCAAGGAGCCGGGTCTACTTTTCCCAGCGAGGCCAGAATATCTAGCACTGTATTGTGACATCATCAAAGATGTACCTCGAGGTTACATGTCAGCTGTGTGCTTTTACTTACTAATACCAGTGTTGGGTGACCCTTCTGATGTATTTGACATCTTTAGGATCACCTCACTTCCTTACAGTGTGCCTGCTACGGAGGTCTACGTGAGAGTACTTCGCCAGTATAACTTCCTTGCTTTCATGGAAGATCGCCTTCATTATGTGCTGTTTCAAGATTTCGCCAGTTGCAGGGACCACCAGGACTTGGTGATCTGTGAACCTTTGGGATCCGCCTATCATGTCGCGACCCCATCTTGTGAGAGTGACTCTTTTCTCAACAGAAACAATGCCACTAAGCTCTGTAGGAAAGAAATCTTAACTTCATTCAGTCCAGTTTTTGTGAAGCTGAAAAATTACTGGTGCTACTCTACAGCCCAGCCTTTGTATTTCACGTTGAAGTGCGCGGTGAACCAAATTAGAAAAACCGTGCAAGTTGTTAAGGGAGTAGGGAAATTGGTCTTGGGAGATGGCTGTAGCGCCCACAGTGAAGCCTTGACCCTTCCTGCTTATGCAACTCTTGCTGTAGAAACTAAGCTCACGGTTTACCCCCATCTCCTAAACCTCAGTACCTCACTCACACATGCTGAACTTACAGCTATAAAGGACTTACCCACTTTAGGACCTAACCTTAACATTACTCCTCTGTTTCTGGATGACCTCCTTAAATATCAGTCAGTTACAGTTGATTGAACCTCTCAAACCCTTCGGTTCTTCCACCTTTTTCTGGTACTATGTCCATGCTGGAATAGCTCTCTTTCTGGTTCTCCTGTCCGCATATATCTTTTATAAGTGTTACACTACTGGCTGTGGGTGTACATGTTGCAGACTTGAGTCCATACTCAGACGTCGACGTGCACGGAACCCCGCCATGCCCTACTCACGACGAGGACGTGTGACTTCATCTTTGGGGGGAGAAATGTCGGGAAGCCGACAAGCATCCCCTCAGGCAGGTGTAAGCAGACACACAGCTGTTGCAAGTGTGGAGGCAAATACACCTGCTGGACGTGAGTTTAGAGTGAAACACGGACAGAAGAGAAAGAGTAGAGAATTCAATGTCGATTCTATGTATAGCTGTGGGCAATAAATATAGGGAGGTGGAATAAGGAAGGGAGGTTGAGAGGAAGTAATAAATGGAAGGGTAAATGGAAGGAGGAGAGAGATAGAGAGAGGAGTAATGATGGTGTTGGTTAGTTGTTTATACAGACAAGTGTTGGCTAGGCAGTTCAGACCGAGAGCGTGAGCTGACTACGAAACTTTGCGGTGTGGAAACCAAGCTGACCCAGCGATTCTGCTAGGGCCTCTACGGTGGATGACGCGGGTGACGTGTGGATGAGGGCGGTGGATGAGTGGGTGAGGCCATCACCCACCTCGCAACCATGTGACCTGCTGGTGAACATTGGCAACCCTTGAGGCCAGAAAGGGGTACGGACCTCATTTGAGACTTGAGGATAGGCAGAGCCCTGTGTGACATCGTGACGGGAGGACGCAGCTTGACGTAGCCTGGCGCGGGAGACACGTCGCGAGGGACGTCGCTGTGTAGCCGAGAGTGAGAGTTCCAGACGGACGACATAAGAGCGCTTCTGCTGGTAGTAAGTTAAAAGTACATGCTTGTTGTAATCGCGGGTACAACCGGTGAACAGTGCTATTATATTTGTCTGTCGTCTGGGACTGGTAAAAAGGACTCCTAGTTAGAAACGGAAGGAGAAAAGTCTTTAAATGTTTAAATGTGTTTTTCTTGTATTAATGTAATAGTGTAACTTTATATATATAAGTGAATAAAGAGAGTGCTTTATTTATAACAGCACTAGAAATTATTATGGGATTATATATATAAAATTGCTTTTAAAGCATAGAACTTTTATAAGGGCTTTGATTTATTAATATAATGTTAGTAATAAAGTGAACTTAAAGTGAATTGAGTGTAAATGTCTTAGTGCGGTTTTCAAGCACGGAACTTTATATGAAGTGAAATGAGGTGGGAAATACCTCAGAATATTTTGTAAATATTTTATAAATACTTTTTGTAATTAAAGCCTAGAAAAGCCATATCATTTTTTCACTTCTTCCAGTTCGCAGTTCTAAGTACATGTGTGTAGTGGCGTGTAGTGAAGCCACAAGTCGCGCGTTGCCGGTGTCTGGGTGATTTCACGCTACCTCAGTATTAAATACGGGAGGATAATATTCCCGAGATAAATATCATATCAACACCTAGGCA